>OX333071.1:19686981-19710374 GCA_946863875.1 Alloplasta piceator | reverse complement strand
GAAAAAAGAGCTTATTCTTTGAAAAAATAGGATCTTACATAGAACAAGAAATTCCCTCGACGTCGGATACATCGTCGTTGTTTCGTGATTGTGAATTTTCTCGGGACTTCGGGGATAAAAAGGGTAATAAAGGTTGGGGCACTCGCACGGGAAATGGGACGGGGATGATTTTTCTTCCTTTCGTTACTTTTTCGCTGAGTACTCGCACAATGAAGAGGAGCGTCAGCAAAAAAAAAACACAAAATTCACGATTATCCTCGATGAGTATGGAAAAGGATACTTTTTCGAACCCGTTCGTTAGCGAATCACTCGCGACTGTCGCTTCTCTAGCTTCACAATGATTATGAAGGGTGAGAGTGTAAGGAAGTCGAGAAAGAGAGCGTAAGGGCACAGGGAGAAAGAGAGGGAGAGAGAGAGGGAGAGAGAGAGAGAGAGAGAGAGAGAGAGAGAGAGAGAGAGAGAGAGAGAGAGGGAGAGAGAGGGAGGGAGAGAGAGAGAGAGAGAGAGAGAGAGAGAGAGAGAGAGAGAGAGAGAGAGAGAGAGAGAGCGAGAGAGAGAGAGAGAGAAAGAGAGTTGGTGGATCGTCGTGACGATCAATAGGGACGAGCTTTTCAGCATGCGCTACACTCGAGGATATGCCGGCGTCGCGACGCCGTCGTACAGCGTCGAACTTTCGATATATAGCTAGAAAACGAGTGGGAATGCGTGACGTAGCGAAGCAGGGCGCAAAAAAGAGCCCTTATCGTCAAAAGGGTGTGTGGAAGAGGAAAAAGTATCGTCATGTATCAATAAATAGAATTTATGTATATAAATTGCAAAATTACTCATTTATACGACTTAAATTTCAAGAACTATCGTTATCCCAAGTTAATTGGTTCTGTCATTCATCAATTCATGTATGTTTTGCTCATTGACAATTCATATTGAATGTGTACAAGCAAACTTGGCATTTACTTTTGGAGCTCAAAATGTCGGTAAGGCAGAAAACTGTATCCTCGCGCT
This sequence comes from Alloplasta piceator, assembly GCA_946863875.1. Classification (NCBI taxonomy): domain Eukaryota; kingdom Metazoa; phylum Arthropoda; class Insecta; order Hymenoptera; family Ichneumonidae; genus Alloplasta; species Alloplasta piceator. Next base: position 19,709,372 of record OX333071.1, on the reverse strand, counting down.
TCTCGCGAAACGTCGGTAAGGTAGGAAAACTGTACACTCGCACTTTTGGGGATTCCCCGAAGTGAATGAAATTTCGATGCTAAGCAGTTGCAATGATGGATGATGGATTAAATGACGAAATTGTGAAAATGTTGGGAAGAGCTCGGGCTTATCGACGAATGGTAAGGAAGGAACGATAAGACCGCGCGAGAATGTGAACTGTTTCCTTTCGGACTGGATACTTCATTGAGAGCGAAGGACGGTATATATTTATTTATTACATAGGATTGAGAGACATTCGTTAATTGACAAAAAGCAATAGGTTGAAACAACAATTTGACAATACTTTTTTTTTTAGTTTGAGGAACAGTCGGTATAGTAGGGCGGTGGCAGCGTCATCTCTCGGCTGCGAGAGTCCCGAATATCTTTGGTGCAAGCGCCCATATGGAAAAGTACTATACTCTATACTCTTCTTCTGCATTCGTTTTGGAAGCTTACGCGCTTGTGAGCGCCACATCCTGTAGCATTTTAGGGGTGAATTCAGACACGGGCGCACTACGCTTGAGCGCTGCATAATCTGGCGTACCCATTGGTCAAAATGAATTTGGGGCGTGGCATTGTGGCGCGCGAAATTCAAATTGACCAATGTGTACGCCAGATTTGCAGCACTCAAGCGCAGTGCGCCCGTGTCTGAATTCACCCTAAATTTCGATGTATGTCTATACATACGTGCTGAAAGAGCGTAAGCGTCCAAAACGAATGAGGCTTTCTATGGGACTCTATCTTGCTCTATCTTCGTTGCTTCTGTTTACCCCAGCGCATTGTTTGATATAGCTTCTGATGGCTTCGATGACAACAAAGAAAAGTGTGACAAGCGTGTTTGCAGTGCGTAACAAAGCACACGATTATTTTGAGGATTACGGCAGATGACAAGCTACGTAAAATCTTAATTTCATTTTATCTTTTATTCCTTCCAATCCGCACGTTATATTCGTTGTGAATCCTTCAAAACTGCCATTCGAACTATACAAAATACAATATCAATAATTTCTTGTTGTTGCAACTCCAGTTAGAAATTACGACTGTTTGATTAAAAATGTGGAAACCCTTCGAAGCTGGAAGTTCGCCAGTCGATTGGTGCGAGGGAAATTACAGTATTTCACCGAGCATCGCGGAATTCATGAATACGGTATTATATATTATTATTATAATGTTATTTTTATTTGCGGAATTTTTCTTTTCTTCAGATGATTCTCGTGAGATAATTTCTTGAATTAATATATTTCTTAAGATATTGAGATATTGAGATATCAACAAATTAAAACGTTTGGTTCGATAAACCATGAAAATTTTATACCACAAATAAGATAAGGTTCAATATCTCAAGAATTATTAATTTTAGCAATGAGGGCCAATGGATCTTGTAGGAAATTAAATTTCCAACAATATTTTCCTTTACATTTTTTTGGTAAAGTTAATCATTTCAGAGATAACAGCAAAAAAACGATAATTTTAGGTGAAAATCAATTAACTTTAGTGAGCCATCTCACCAGTGTAAGGACACTTTTGAAGATCGTTTAATTTTTCGTAAATTGCGATTTGCGACCAAGAACAATGTGATAGCATAAAATGTCGCCCAGTTATAGAATTTTGAAAAGAAAAAATTTCGATTTACGTGTATTTTAGATGGAAAATCTTTTCACGCTATGTTTACTCAATATTAATGTTGAGGGCTGTAACTTTCAGGGAATTTCTTTTGAGACATATCCAACAAAATTTCAAGTGGGGAGTGAAAAAAAAAAAACAAGTTGAAAAAAAAATCGCCCCAGTATGCATACTAGACTGGTCGCTATAAATTAAATTTTTTTAATGCTGCCTAAAAAGCTTCTGTTCAATGAAAAACGCGAGGTATATATATTTTTTTTTAAATTAAAAATAACACGTGCTGCAAGACGATCTAAGTTCATTTTCATCGAAGAACAATTTTTTTGTACAAACGGCTAGATCAATTTGAATGAAATTTGAACACATTACAAAGGTATATAAAGGCTATTTTTAGAAAAAATAACTGCTCATAATCTTCATAATAACTAATGAAAACAATTAATATTTTCGGTAATTATTTTTTTTTCTCCAGAATAACGTTTCTGGCACAATTATGAAAATAATTTTTTTTGTGTGTTTTACTATCCCAAATAATGTCTCCAATTTTCAAATTGATCAAAGAGGTACTTCATATTAAAAAAAAATAAAAACCCATTTTTTAATGTAAAATTTTGTATTTTTCTAAAATAAGAAATACCTCTTTGATCAGTTTGAAATTTGGAGACATTATATGGGATAGTAAAACACAAAAAAAAATTGTTTTCATAATTGTGCCAGAACCTGGCACAATCCTGGAGAAAAAAAAATAATTACCTAACAAATTAACTGTTTTCATTAGTTATTATGAAAATTATGAGCTGTTATTTTTTCTAAAAATAGGCTTCATATACCTTTGTTCCTTTGTAACGTGTTCAAATTTCATTCAAATCGGTCTAGCCGTTTGTAAAAAATTATTGTTCTTCGATGAAAATGAACTTAGATCGTCTGCGGCACGTGTTATTTTTATTAAAAAAAAAAAAAAAAATTACCTCGCGTTTTTTCATCAAACAGAAGCTTTTTAGAGGGTGTCGCACAAAATTTAATATTTAACGACAATTCTAATGCATATGAATATACAAACTTCATTACAGTATAAATATGCATTAATCAAATTGATAAAAGTTATCTTCTAAATTAGTCCACAATTTGAATTTTCCAATGATTCATTATTTTTGTTTTACTGTAAAGAAACAAAGGTTTTCATGAAATTGCTGTTTACCAACTTTGCACTCCACCAAAGTTGCGTTCGAATCAAAGTACAAATTTCTATTTTACAGATTTTTTTTTCATCCAGAATATGAGAGAAAAATTTGTTTACAAGTGTTCCAAAAAACAATTGATACTTTCTAGTTAATAAAGATCACTTGACTCTTATTTTGCTTCCTCGTTATAAAAAGTTTTTCCCTTAAAAACTGACCTTCTACAAAAAGCTTATTCCCATAAGAAATTTTCCACTCAATTTTCTTGCTAGTATATATCAAAATTTTTGACAATAATGAGATAATGATATTTTCTAAAAATATCCGGTTATCGTACACTTGCGTATATATTTATGCAAAAAATATTTTTATAATTGTATCTTATATAAATTTGCAGCCATCGAGCTCAAGTTTTCAAAATAAAACGAGCAGAAGCTTCCTGACAATATTACGCTACTGCAAACATTTCTGCAACGAGCAATTAAATTGTGAGAAGGTTACTTGCTCATAAAGATCTGTTAATATTTTTGATTAAAATGTTTTCTTCTCTCATTTGTTGCTTCAGTTGAGCAATGTTTTGTTCCTTCTGCTTCCACCCATTCTCATGCATCTGTTTCGAGATTACGGAAGATTTGTCAATCCAGGAATCCATGTTATTTGGTTTTTGCTGATGATAGTTGGCTTAAGCAGCGCTTACTTCCACGCTACACTATCACTAATAGGTAAAAACACTTATTTGATCCGTTCAATTGTTTTTCAAAACCAAGGGATATGACAAAATACATTTTTCTTCCGTTTAGGTCAATTGCTGGACGAATTGGCGATACTTTGGGTCTACATGGCTGGTTTGTGCATGTTCTTCCCGAGAAGATATTTTCCAAGTGTGTTCAGAAACAACAGAAAGTGGTTTTCTCTCTTCATTGTAATACCTACTCTTGCGGCAACGGGATTGGCAATTGTTCATCCGGCGGTGAATGCCTTTGCGCTGATGACATTGGGAATTCCAGCATTCGGGTTCATGACTCTCGAATTAAAGAGGTACCTAAATTTGTATCCCGTCGTCGATTTTAAAGTATTTTAATTCTCTGCTTTTTATCGTCCAAACATATTCTTGAGCTGTTACCTTCACTGAGAAAAAAAAATGGTGGAATGAATTAAATTGAAAGTCAAATACGTTCAAACGAATAATCAATTGGTACAATCCAACATTTTTTTGTCTGAATAATATTTTGGTCAACCGAAGCGCAGAATTATTCAAGATTAGTTTCTTCAATAATTCTACGCTTCGGTTGACCAAAATATTATTCAGGCAAAAAAATGTTCAATTGTACCAACTAAATATTCGTTTGAACGTATTTGACTTCCAATTTAGTTCATTCCACCATTTTTTTCTCAGTGTTGTTATCCTGGAGAATGAAATATTGATTCGTTTTTTTTGCTCAAAGATAACATATAGAATGTTATAGTTAATATTAGATAAAAACACTGCAAATTGGACATTTGCACATTGCTTCCTCATCTTTATTCATAGTTCACACTAGTTTATCCCAAAATATGGCGATCAAATTTGGCTTCCTCATAAAGGAAGCTTTGTTAACTATGGAAAAACATGAATAATCAACGTGCAAATTTTCACAATTCTTTCAACTTTACTTCTTACTAAATTTAATTTTTGCCAAATTAAATAGTGAACAGCCTTGATCACTATTTTGAATGTGTACAAAATTTCAGTACAATACCTCGCAAATAATCGAAGTTAGTACGCTATCTTGAAAAAAACTAAAATTTGATACAATTTTAATCATTCGATCGGTTTTCGCCAAATTCAATAACGAACATCTTCGATAGCTATATTAGTTGCAATTTGTGCAACTAATATTTGTGCAATTTGTGCAAAGTTTCAGTGCAATATCTTAAAAATTGCACAAGCTAGAGCTACGCTACGGTTACGCTATTTTTCAAAAACTTAAAAACTTCATAAAATTTTAATCCCTCGATGGATTTTCGCCAAATTCAATAGCGAACAACCTTGATAGCTATACTAGTTCCTTACAAGGTTTCACTACAATATGTTGAAAATTGTGCAAGTTAGAGCGTATACACTATTTTTCGAAAACTTCAAAATTTGATAAAAATTCAATTTCCGATCGATTTTTGTCAAATTCAATACCAAGCAACCTTAATAGCTATAATAATTATGTACAAAGTTTGAGTGTAATATCTTGAAAATTGCAGAAGTTAGAGCGTTTACGCCATTGTTGCAAAAACGAAAAAAGTCGATAAAATCTCAACACCCGTTAGAATTGAAACAAAAATTGTTCATAATGAAGGGCAATTCGTGCTAGACAATGTGCCGAATTTCAGCTCGATATCTCGAAGCATTCTTGAGTTATTAATTATTTACATCAGAAACTCAGGCTATATACACACACACACGCGCGCACACGCACGCGCGCGCGCACACACACACGCACACACGCATCCATCCGGACATTTTTTTCTAAATATGATTTCTCGATGTTTTGGGACATTTTGAACACACTGGCATAAAAATCACGGAAACAAAGCTTCCTTTATGAAGAAGCAAAATGAAATATTTAATTTGGTTTTTGTGTTTCAGGACAAAATCATGGAGAGTCTATCGTTTGGGTGTGCGCTGTGCTGTAGTATGGATTTTGGCTGTAGCATGTTGGTTGAACGATCGTTTGTTCTGCGACACTTGGCTCAATCTCAATTTTCCGTATTTACACGCACTCTGGCATATGTTGATTTTCATAGCAAGTTACACGGCCGCTGTGCTATTCGCTTATTTTTCGGTCAAAGACGAGAAGCCACATCAGTCGCCGGTACTCAAATACTGGCCAAGAAACGATTTTGAGCTTGGTATACCATACGTTACGATCAAGTGCTGCGTTAAATTTGATCCTAATAGTAATATATAATTAAAATTATGAATCCGCGAAAATTCATAACCGATTAATGATGCCTGTATTGCGACGATTTCGTAACCGCGGCATTAGTGGAATATTACTGACGAGGTTTTTTTAAAAAAATGATAGCATAGTGAAGGCTATTTGACAAAAGTACTTGTCACAAAGAATTATCAGCATCTGTGATTATCGATACGTGCTTCATCAACGCATGATTATTATCCATATTTTACGTACGATATATAGCATATATATACATATATATATACTAGGGGCCCGTGCGGCTCGGGCGCAACGCGCCCTCGCATCGCAAGCCCAAACCTTTCAAACTCGAACCATCAAACCCCAACCTCCAAACCCAAACCTCCAAACCCAAACCTCCAAACCCAAACCTCCAAACCCAAACCTCCAAACCCAAACCTCCAAACCCAAACCTCCAAACCCAAACCTCCAAACCCAAACCTCCAAACTCAAACCTCCAAACCCAAACCTCCAAACCCAAACCTCCAAACCCAAACCTCCAAACCCAAACCTCCAAACCCAAACCTCCAAACCCAAACCTCCAAACCCAAACCTCCAAACCTTCAAACCAAACCTCCAAACCCAGAACCGAGCGGGGTGAAGTTGGCCATGGAATCGAGGCTCGAGCGGGGTGAAGTTGGCCATGGCCTCGATTCTTGTACACAGCGGCGGCGGCGGTGGCGATAATTTTATATAATATAGAGAGATATATATTTATTCTTAGCACAACCGTACAGAAAATGTTTTCAATATGCATTTTTTACGTCTCATGAGATATAACTACTTAAAAATTAATGAAACGAAATAAATACATTTTCAGTAGAAAAAATGCCTTTGTCGAAACCTAAAAACGGCAGTTCAAACTGTTCAAAGATTGAATTTTGCGTTTAGCTATACAAATAGTGCACGAATTGAGAGTTGGACGTATTTTAAGGACTTATACGCAATCAGGAGGCCGAAAAAAGCGATTTTCTAAGAATTTCTTCTGGAAAGAAATTATTAACGTTTAATTTATTAACGTAAAAATTTATATACATATTTTTGTAACTTTTAACTTTATTTTAGAATTTTTCTTTTTCAAAAATAATGATCCTTGAAGCCGCTGTAGCCAATATCCCTGAGATCCGGGTTTACAAATATGCCTATAACTTCGAAAATAATTGTCGGATTGACATGAAATTTTTCGTGTCTATACTTATGTTAGATATATGTACATTACGAAAATAAAATTTAAAAAATCGATTTTTTGAAAATACTGACTGCGTATAATTCCTCAAGGGGAGGATGAAGAGGTCACCATGACCTCTATCTTGAACGCATTTTTGTTTAAGTTGGGTCGAGAAAATACAAAACAAATAGGTGTGCCGCCTACATAATTAACATTTACAAACGGTCCCACTGTTATTTATTCATTCCAGCAAGTTATTTTTGAGAAAAATTTGGTTCCAGTTTTTAACTTCATATCTCTCTTCCCCTTACAAAACCGAAGTGAAAAAAGGAGTTGTTGCCTCTTAATTAATCCCGGGGATGACAGATGAACTTTTTAAAAAATTCATGAAGTTCAAAGAGTTCGCTCGATCAATTTTACAGTTGTAAAAAAAAAAAATTCGAAACACTAGCCGGCAATACAATAACTCTACTCTTTACTTCTCTATTCGTAAATATCTCTATAACTATATAACTCTACTCTTTAATCTCTATTCTTAGACCCGAATTTTAAGATCACACTTAAGACCAAACTTTCCATTGAATTCAAGTTGGAACTCAAGATCGAACTTAAGTTCCAATTTAAGATGAATCTCGAAAAATCAAGTTTGAACTTAAGTGTCGTTATAAGTTCATACTTGAGTTCAAACTTTAGTGCGAACTTCAAATCGATGTTAATTTCAAACTTAAACTTGGTTTGAAGTTTGATCTTAAGATTCATCTTGAGCTTGAACTTAAGATCGATCAAATTTCTTTCGACGCCTCCCTCGACCGTGTTTTTTGGCATTAGTTGCCAAAATAATTAAGTTCGATCGAACTTGAATTCAAGGTCAAGATAGATCTTAAGATCAAACTTCAAACCAAGTTTAAGTTTGAACTTAAGATTGATTTGAACTTCGCACTAAAGTTTGAACTTAAGAATGAACTTATAGTGACACTTAAATTCAAACTTAAGATTCATGTTGAATTGAAACTTAAGTTCGATCGTATGCTCCAACTTTATGGAAGTTTGACCTTAAGTTTGATATTAAGATCGATCGTAAGATAAATCTTAAGATCTTAAAATTCGGGCCTTACATAACTTTCGTAAATATCTCTACTCTTAAATATCTCTATTCGTAAATATCTCTACTCTTAAATATCTCTATTCGTAAATATTTCTACTTTTAAATAACTGTAGTCGTAAATATCTCCAATATTAAATATCTCTATTCTTTTGTCTACTCCTTTTCACTCCTGAATAACCGTACTATGAAATGTCACAAATTTGGTTATTCAGGAGTGACAGGAGTAGACAGAAGAGTAGAGATATTTGAATAGAGACATTTAAGAGTAGAGATATTTACGAATAGTTATTTAAGAACAGAGATTAAAGAGTAGAGTTATTTAGAAATAGAGATATTTACGAATAGATTTATTTAAAAATAGAGTTATTTCCAGTAGAGATATTTACGAATAGAGAAGTAAAGAGTAGAGTTATTGTATTGCCCACTATCTAAGCAAAGTGTCAACATGCGCGCAAGAGACAATTCCAAGTTTGAATTTCGCGGTCAATTGCGGGAGAAGTGGGGGTCAGTGCAGCCAACACACACATACGATACGCCCGTAATGGCCGCGCGTTTTATGTGCGAGCTTGACGTAGGCTGATAAATCGCGAATCGTGTGTCTGTGTGTAATTATATCTTGACGTCAAGGATTTTTCATATTTCATCACTCAACAGATATACATCCTGCAAGCACGTTTGCAACACACTGAATTGAGGCAATTTTATTTTGGATAGTCCCGACTAGGCTCGACGGAAGTCCGGTCAAAGAAAAAAAAAATGCCGCGCGGTAAGACGACACACGTTTATGTCTTATTTTTCATTTCCAAAGAATCGAGATTATTCATGGAATCTTCGTATCAAAGCGAGTGAAATTATTATTTTTTTTTAAATCTATTACTTCCCCGTTTTTTGCATCTTTGACGAAAAACGGAGTCCGCAATTTTCTCTCGCTAATACTGACGTTCCGCGTGTAATATACGTATATACATGTGTGTACATTTTCACGCGAGTGTGGGTGGGTGTGTGTGCGCGCGCGCGCGTGTGCGTGCGTGTGTGTGTGAGTACGGACTGTTTTTGTAAATCCAATATTTCTTGTTTTCTGTTATTTTCGAAGGAAAATTCGTAAATCACAAGGGTCGCAATCGTCATTTCACGAGTCCGGAGGAACTGGAGGAACAACGTCGTCAGGATGAGGAGAAAAAAAAATGGAGAGTCAGTATTTTTTTTATAGGTTAAAGCCGAACGACACGCGACACGGACATTGGATAATAATCGCGAATGTAACACAAGGTCGGGCTGTCCTTTGTTCGGTCAATGTATCTCATTTTTCTTGCGTTTTTTTTCACATCCCCCCAATTTGTGCGAAGAAGAATTAACCTTTCGATGTTTTTTTTTTCGGAGTAACATTTTCAGGGTGGTTATTTTTTTTGGAGTAACATTTTCAGGGTGGTCATGGTCAGAGGATATTAAAAAATTTCAGGGGATTTTAAACTACGCGGGCAAGTTAGGAAACATTTTGTATCATCGGGCAAAACAAATTTTTGAAGAAATCAAAGCTTTAGCAGAATTTGGGCAGAGAGGTATAAAAGATAATATATTTGGGAGAAAAAAGGTACTTTTGCTCCGATTATAGAAACTTGAAAATCAGCTCCTCAACTAGAAAACTAAGAATATTAAAAAAGTATCATTTCCACTAGAATGACAAAAAATGAGGAAACACTATTGGAGGAGTGAATAGTCTCTGAAAAATGATGTAAACGATGAATTTGGACTATTCTTTTTTTAATGCTCCACGACAAAAAGAGAAACAAATGATAATTTTCCCTCCTTAATAAGAAATCGCACATCGAAACTTGCCATGGACAGATTGATACAAAAATTACTTACACGAACGTTAGATGGAAATAGGGTTACCATATCTCAGGAATTGTCCTGAGATTTCAGGATTTTTAAGATACTGACAGGATTGCGGCCGGATTTCGGAAATCAAGATTTTTCTATTTTTAATCAAATACAGTACATTTTTCAGATTTTTTTATTAGAAAGTTTGGAACCAATCAACAAAAACATAATCTTCTTTGGATAGTATCACAAATCAATGTAATTAACATCAACATAAAATAAAAACATAATCTAATTTACCCTCTTTGGTTTTTAAAATAAACTTTTATTGGTATTAGTCTACTTTAGAAGGCCAAAAAAAGCAATTTTTGAAGATTTTTTTTCTCAGCGCCTTTAGAGATATGACTATAAAACTGTTATCACAATATTATTTCATCCTTCGAAAGTACAAAACAAAAATTTATTTTCTATTTCGATTCTTTGATCTCAGTATTGGCAAGTCTGAAACAAAAAAATAAAAAAGCATTTTAAAGAGGAAGGTTTCTTACACAACAATTAACCACCATTAATGAAAAATTGATAACAAAAAGAATGGCGGATGTTTGAACTAAATTGTGAAAATTTAAATTTTTATTTCAATTTCAAACATCCGCAATTTTTTTTAAATCAATTTTTCATTAACGGTGGTTAATTGTTGTATAAGTAACTTTCCTCTTCAAAATGCTTTTTTATTTTTTTGTTTCAGACTTGCCAATTCGAAGATTAACTGTCGGCCATGGAAAAACACATTTTCGACTTTGGCGTTTTCTATAAATTATTCAAAGAATCGAAATAAAAAATAAGTTTTTTTTGTACTTTCGACGGATGAAACAATGTTGTAATAACAGCTTTATAGTCATATCTGATAAAGGGGCTGAGAAAAAATCTTAAGAATTTGCTTTTTTTTGCCTTTTAAAGTAGACTAGTATCTTAAATGAATTGCGAAAATAATCAATACTTTCATTAATCTGTGAAACTAATCAGTTTTATCATATTTGCTTTGCGCAATTACGTTTGCGACAAAATCTCAGGACATTTCTATGAAAATCAGGCTTTATGTCAGGACTTTTCAATTTTCCCATCTGGTAACCCTAATGATGGAAATACATTTAGCTCCGATATTTAATTGAACTCGATACAATTTCGTCCTATCTCTGTTTTGGCTAGGAAAAGTTCAGTAATCGAATCATTCGAACGGAGCAATTCCAGGGAATTATATTCTTAATTTTCCATGGCCACCCTAGCTCCGAAGTTTACAGCGGAAAATAATCACAACAAAGTTGTGCTCGATGATCGACAGGAGATAATGACGATTTATGGAATTTTCAGCAAACAAAAGGCGGCGATTCGTCCAGCGATGACGAGGACGAAGCGAGGGGCAGCGGCGACAAAGCTAAGAAGAACGATGGCTCCGATTCGGATAGTGATAGTGACTCAGATTCAGATTCCGAAACTGAGGTAATTCATTATAAAGTTTTTTTTTTTTTCTATATGGAGACATGTGCCTTTCGGAGTAATTTTGGGGATGCCATTTATTTTTAGTATATCTGAACATTTGGGATAGTCAAATGGGTGTTGAATTTTGTGTATCATTCTCAACATGAGGAGTTCTTTTTGAACTGGGCCACTTTTTTTTTCACCCTCTCCAAATTTTTTCAAAATCTGCCAGTTTGAAATATTAGTCAAAAGGAACGTCTGTGATTTTTTTTAGATTTTTTTAGGCGTCCGTTCAAGATTTTCAATTTTTCATTACGAACACTGTATCTCAAAAAATATTCATCAAGCAAAAAAAAACGTAACAATAAAAACTTATTTATTTTTTCCACTTTATCGAAAAAAATTAAAATCATAATTTTTCTGCATTGAGAATATGGAAATTTAGCGAAAAAATGTGAATAAAATTTTTGTTAACCTAATAACACACTTTCGATTTCGGTACAAATTTTACAGGATGTCTGTCATTGGGTAAAGAGCGCGAAAAAAAATTTCAAAATGGCACCTGCAATGGTTATGATGAAAAAAAATAAAAACTCTGTGAAATCTATATGCAGTTATGAGATTTCGCGGGTTTTTTTATTTTATCGTAACCATTGCAGGTGCCATTCTGAAATTGTTTTCGCGGACTCTTTACCCAATGACAGACATGAAAAAAAATAAAAACGCTGTGAAATCTTTATGCGGCTATTACAGGGTTTTTATTTTTTTTCATTATAACCATTGCAGGTGCCATTCTGAATTTTTTTTCGCAGACTCTTTACCCAATGAAAGACATCCTGTAAAATTTGTACCGAAATCGAAAGTGTGTTATTGGGTTTAAAAAAATTTTATTCTTATTTTTTCGCCAAATTTCAATTTCCTCAATGCAGAAAAACTATGATTTTAATTTTTTTCGGTAAAGTGGAAAAAATAATTAATTTTTAATCTTTATGTTTTTTTTTGTTTGATATTTTTTGAGATAGTGTTTCGTGATGAAAAATTAAAAATCCTGAACGGACGCCTAAAAAAATCTTTAAAAAATCACAGACGTTCCTTTTGACTAATATTTCAAACTGGCAGATTTTAAAAAAAATTGGAGAAGGTAACAAAAAAAAGTGGTCCGGTTGAAAAAGAACTCCTCATATATGGTGCAATTTTTTTTTAAGGGTCAGTAATTAAATACCAATCCTCATTTGCATGTTGAAAAAATTTTCATAGCGGGATTGATTTTCACATAGTCTTGATAGAACTGATAATTTTAATAATATTGATAATTTAATTAATTTAATTAAATAAAGAACCATTAAACGAAGTTGGTAAATTATTCTTAAAACTTTTTTCATTATTAAGATGAATAATTTACCAAATACTGTCAAGTTTACATTATCAATAACTTTAAGGAAATGCAAAGAAAAAATCAATTTCGTAATTGAAATTTTGCCGAACTCTGAATTTCTGTTCTAATTAATAACTAAACAAAAAACTGTTTCAGGGAAAGGCGAAAGGAGTGGAAAATTTGATCGAAGTAGAGAATCCTAATAGGGTACAAAAAAAAGCGAAAAAATTATCTCAACTCAACGAGACGTTAGCGAAATCTTCGAAACCCGAACTCTCGCGGAGAGAAAGGTTCGTGAGGGATTTTCTTTTCATCGAGGAAAATAATTCTGATTCAATCGGACGAAGCGACAAAAAAAAATACAAATTAAAATTATATGTAACGTTTTGCAGGGAACAACTGGAGAAGCAAAGAGCTTACGCGAATTATCAAAAATTACACGCGGCAGGTAAAACCGATGAGGCACGCGCCGATTTGGCTCGACTAGCAATAATTAAACAGCAACGAGAAGAGGCAGCAAAAAAGCGAGAGGACGACAAAAAGCAGAGAGACATGGCGGCGCAAAAGAAAACCGAACAGACTCAAAAGGCGCTCGGTAAACGGACTTGAATGAATTATTTGAGAATCCAATGAATTGTAATGAAAATACGAAAGGAAAAAAAAATTATCTTGTATACCGATGATGTTATTATACTAATATCCGAATGGTTCTATCTCTACTTTTCTTATCAATAAAAATTTTCATCTGAAACCGCTAAATTATCATTTGTCGAAGAACAGATTATGAATGATGATTGACAAAATTGGCCTAATTGATTCCATTGGAAATTATGTGCACATGAAATTAGTGGTTTCGTTGGTTGTAAAAATTTAAGTATATCGTTTCTTAAAACCCTTCCCAACAAAAATAACACATTTATAAAATAAACGATAAGTTCTTGCTCTTCCATAGAGAAAACAAGGTTTTTGTTAATAACTTGTTTCCTTGAGCATTTCATGCGACTTTATGACTGTTTTCAAACAGATGAGTAAACAGTTATAATTGTAAATCGGTAATTACAGATGTAACATTTTTGCGAAACAACCGAATTTTTTTTTTTAAACAATAGGAACAAAATGAATAAAATAAACAAGAACAAAATTCTCAATCACCGGAAATAGCCCAAAATTGAAGATAATTCTTGACAACAAACGGGCCAAAAATATTCATCGTTAACAATTCTAAAACAATCAATATTTAAAATGTATTAAACAGTGCCAAATGCGATTTTTTAAGCAACTAATATTTGCAGAAACAATTTCAAAAATGTAGTGCTGCTTTGATTAGTGTAAGATGCTCCAACCTTAATTCTTAAGTCAGTTTTCTTAAATAGGATAATAATACTTGTTCTCTGATATATTTGTCTACTACTAAAAAGCTTTTTGCCGAACATCTACTCCATTTCAAAATTTCAAGCATTTGCAGGTTTTTTTAATTAAAAAATAATGTTTGTCAACATTTGAATTGAAAGTTTAGTCCTGCTAGCTGTGAAGTTGTGAAATGTGAAGTAATTACCAAAACTTCTTTGAAAATCAATATTTAAAATGTATTAAACATTGCCAAATGCCATTTGTTATTGGACATTGATCAACAAACATTGGCAGAGACGATTTCGAAAATGTAGTGCTGATTTGATCAGTATAAGATGCTCCAACCGTCTTAAGTCAGTCTTGCCAGTGTTTAAATAATAACAAATAATTTAAATGCCTGAAGTTTGAAAAAACCCCGCGCATTGAGTCGACGACTAGTGCTGCCGCGCAGCGGATTTCCGGCGAAACGTCGAGCGCGACGAGAGTGGGGATAATGAGGTTCCGCTAGGTCGGATTTATGAAACATTTTTTTACACCCGGTGCCAAAATTTAACCCCTTCGTTAATTCTAATTCTACATAGACACGAACAAAAAAAACACAATCTTTAAACACACCGCACATCGTGAATCACGTAAGCTGACAAAAACAAACAAAAGCTGACAAAAACTTGGCCACAAATCGATCGATCACTCGACACTTTGACAGTTATTTATCCGATAATTCATATCAGAACGAAAAGTTGAAAACGAAGATTAAAAAACAACAATGTTCAAAGTACGAATGAATGTCCATGTGATCGAGTGACGAAAGTACAAAATCATTGCATTGAGAAGGACTGTCTTCATTTTTTTAGCAAGCTGTCACGCAGAATCGACTGATTCGTGAATTTTTGCGAAGCTTTGATAAATTCTACAACAACGCAACTTTAACAACGTCCGTGAATCCATCAACAATGTCCGTTGAGGAGGAAAAACGTGAGTAAACGAATGTTTTTATCGTTAAGCGGAGTGCAAAGGTCAACATAACCTCAAAAATTTTTGAACACATTTTTCTGTGAGATGGCTCGATGGAATAAAAAAAAAGAAGAGTGGGGCCACCTGCGTAATTAATGTTTACTTTTTTTATTCCATCCTATTCCTATTTTTTTTTTATTCCATCAAGCTATCTTCGAGAAAAATGTGTTAAAAGTTTCAGCCCTATCTCTGTCGCACTCACGGGAGGGGAATTGCGGGAGAGGAGAGGGGAAAGGGGAGGGGCTGACCCTCCCCTTAAATTCGTTTTTATTTTGATGAAAAAGAAGAAGAGATGGCATTTGAAAAAATTCTTTGAATTTTCGGGACAGAGAAATTTTTAAACATGCCTCTGGAGGAAAAGCGAAGTCACTACCAAATCAATGCGACTAACGTCGATCAAATAATGAGCTGGAGAGATTATTGGCGCAAGAACAAAACGAGCATGGCGAAGAGCAAAGCGGAAGATAATGAGATAGTCGAAGAAGATTTGGCAAGCAAAGTTTCAATGTGGCAAGGAGACATAACGTCGTTGGAAATAGACGTCATCGTTAATGCGGCAAATTCAACTCTAATGGGTGGCGGAGGAGGTTAATTCAGAATGAACTCTAGTGAAAAAAAATAAACATTTCCAAAAGCATTTCCATTGAAAATATCGACGGGTACTTTTCAGTTGACGGGGCTATTCACAGGGCGGCTGGACCTAGCCTTAAGAAGGAATGCGCGACCTTGGGTGGTTGCCAAGTTGGCGAAGCCAAGGTCACGGGGGGATACCACTTACCGGCTAGATGTGAGTAGCAAAAAAAATACTTTTTCGCACTTGTAAAATCACTGCCAAATCTTCGAAACTGTTTCTCCAAATATTTGTACTGGGGCGATCAATAATGACGCATAAATTACACAGAAAGATGTTTTGTAATCAAGAAAAACACTCGCACCGATTCATTTCTCACGGTCGGAACCGCTTTACGATTTACATCGTATTTTCATGATCATGACCTCATTTGTTTCTTAAGATTTTCAATTATGTAATCTTTTAGATTCATGTTCATAATTATAAAAATAATTATAAACTTGTGACTTTTTTCAAATAGACGAGTAAATCGATAATTATTGATCAAACTTTTTGCGATCCGACCGAAAACTTTTTGAAGAACAAAATGAACAAGAACAAAATCCTCAATCACCGGAAATAGGCAAAATTGACGATTGTTCGTGGCAATAAATGGGCCAAAAATATTCATCGTTAACAACTGTAAAACAATAAATATTTAAAATGTATTAATCACTGGCAAATGCGATTTGTTCAGCAACAAATATTTGCAGAAACGATTTCCAAATTTTAGTGCTGATTTGATTGGCGTAAGATGCTCCAACATTCTTAAGTCGGTCTTGCTAAATAGAATACCAATAATACTTGTTCTCTAGTATGTTTACTACTAAAAAGCTTTTTACCAAACATCTACTCCATTTCAAAATTTCAAGCATTTGCAGGCTGTTTTTTAAATTAAAAAATATTTGTCAACATTTGTATTGAAAGTTTACTCCTGTTAGCTGTGAAGTTAAAAAACATGAAGCAATTACAGAACTTCTTTGAAAATTTCAAAATTTTACATAATAAAGTGTGTTGTACCTTTTTGAATAATTTCTGAATTTTTTCTTACACTATCACACAAATTATTGAATGTTTTTCCGGAAAATGATTTAACGTTTAAGAGAATTCCGAACTGCTATAAAAATTACAAGGTTAGAAATTACAAAATTGGTTATATCCGCCATTTTTAAATTTGATTAAGTTCCGAACGTTATGAAAAAAGGCGGTTATAGCAAAGATGCTATTGTTAAAGAATTCGAATTTCAGATGTGATACACACGGTTGGTCCGATGGGTGAAAAACCGGAAAAATTACGGGAATGTTACGAAAACAGTCTCTCTCTAGCTGTAAAGAATGACGCTCGTACAATAGCGTTTCCCTGCATATCAACAGGAGTTTACGGATATCCTCAAAAGCCAGCGGCAAAAATTGCACTAACAACGGTGAAGAAGTTTCTCCAGGATAACAACGATAAAATCGATCGAGTTATATTCTGCTTGTTTCTCAAGAGTGATAAAGACATTTACGAGGAATTGTTGCAAAAGTACTTCGCTTTCGAATGAACTTCAAGAATAGGTATAAACAACGATTATTAATTTATGAAATTAACGCTTCCCACGAAGAACGATCGACGTGAAAAAGTCAACCCTCGAGTATAAGAGTGCGATGTAACTTTCGCAACCTCGATTATTGTCTCGAAGATGCATAAAATTCTTTTTTTTATTCGCTCGAAGACTTGAAATATTTATTAATCTCCATTAAAAAAAAATCAATATCCACTTATCTCTGTGTATCAATGTTTTCGTATCTCTACTTGCCGACGTCCACCTGCGAACTGTCTTTTTCCTTTCTTCTTTCTTTTTTTATTCCCCCATTGCCTCGATTTTGCTCATCGTACAAACAATATTAACATAAAAGTACATCAAATCAAACTTAGAATTGGCGAGCGGAAAATTACAAATGTAATTTGTAATTCAAAGTTTGCTAATTAAAAATTACAAATGTTATTAGTAATTATAAAAATTTCAATTACAAATGTAATTAGGTTCAAATTTCGCACTAATTACATTTTATCGATGTAATTAGAGTCAAATTTCACTCCAATTACATGTAATTAGGACCAAATTTTCGACTAATTACATTTTTCAATATAATGAGAGTCAAATTTCACTCTAATTACATGTTATTAGTTTCGAATTTCCGACTAATTACCGTTTTCAATGTATTTAGAGACAAATTTTACTCTAATTACATTGATAAAATGCAATTAGTCGAAAATTTGAACCTAAGTACATTTGTAAATTGTAATTTGAATTTTCCTAATTACTAATAACATTTATAATTTGAAATAAAATTTTTTTCAATTACTAATTACATTTGTAATTTGTAATTAGAACGTAATTAATTACAAAAACGCTAATTTCTAATTAATTACATTAATTAGAAATTTTTCAATTACTGATTACGCTTATAATTTGTAATTAGAAATTTTTCAATTACTAATTACATTTGTAATTTGTAATTAGAATGTAATTAATTACAAAAACGCCCAACTCTGATAAAACAGACGGCAAAGACACTTAGTGCGAAAAACGTGACGGTCGGCCGTTCCATTTGCCCGTAACGCTCTCGCGCCCACAGAAGTTTCACTTGAAAAAGAAAGTTTTTTTGAAATTTTTTGTTACGAAAAATCTTGAATAGATCAATAAAAATGAAAACAAAAAAAATCTTGCAACGAGCGAGCTACGAGGAATAATCACCGCGCAACGAGCTACGAGGAATCGCCGCTGAGCGGCGCTAGTAGTACGGTTTTTTTCCGCTAGGTGGGCTCTCGATGAGTTTTCGAACGCGTCGTGCAATGCGGCGCGTTGCAGTGACGTTACAAAGTCCCGTGTGGTCGCGCCGCTGTTCCCTCTTGGGCGCTCTTGGGACTTGGAGCTAAACCACACAATCTCTCCGTCCTCCCACTATCGTTCTTCCCCGAGGAGCGACACATAAAATACCGCACACCGCTCGAGACGAAAGATACTCCGAAAAAGTTTATTTCGCGGTGTGCGTCTTTCAATTCAAGTAACACATAAAGAGAGAGAGAGAGACAAATATATACCTAGATCGAGGATGACCGGGACATAAAGACGCGCGCGTTTCGCAGTGTTTTTGCAGTTTTCACACACGCTCGCAAGTGTGTCCGTGTGTGTGTGTGTGTGTGTGTACATTCAAGTTTTAACAGAGAGAATATACAGTGCGTGCGTGTGGCAGAGCGTTTAATGCCGTCAGCGCTAAAACTTCGGCATATCGCCGCAAAAATTTTTTTACTCCTCTCGTCGTCGTCGTCGTCCTCGCCCTGACGGCGCGCGGCGGGGTCAGCCATCTTGGAAATATATCGGAAGTGTGTAAATGTCTGCATGTGGCCAATAAGTGGGGGAGACGGGTTGTGGTTTTTAATGTGGTGCATTTCGTACGGTGAAATCTGTCACAAATGGGTAAATATCATTTTTAATTAACACATTATTACGATCAAAGTGCATTCGGGAAGTAATATTCGGCGAGGAAAGTTCGAGAGAAAGAGCGAGCGAGGTCGATGTGAGGGAAAGAGAGAAGCCCGAGAGAGAGAGAGAGAGAGAGATCGAGCTAGCGAGGATAGAGAGATACATAGAGCCAGAGAAATCGAGAAGAGGAGTAGAGAGTAACGAGATTCTCGTCGTGCGGTGTGTTGGTGATGATTTCGTGAGTCGAGGAAAAAAAAATAAATAAAAAAAATAGCGCGAGTGAGTAAGAGAGAGAGAGAGAGGGGTAGATCGAGGCGTTGGTGATTCCGTGTTCGATCGCAAGTGAAGCAAGTTTCACGCGCGCGCGCGCGCGCGTGTGTGTCATTCCGTTTCTTACGAATGACTTTTTTTTTTTTTTTTTTCAATCATAAGTGCATTCGTCGTTGTTTGTTTTTTTTTCTTCTTCCGAGTGTGCGAGGCCGTAGCGGCGCGCTGACGCGTTCGAGCCAAACGAGGTACAAAATTTCGCACGCGAGTTTTTTGCGCCACGACATGCTATTTTTCAGCTGTGTGTGTGTTTTTGTGTTCGTGAGTAGCGAGATGTGGCGAGCGAGAAAAAGAGAGAGAGAGAGAGAGAGAGGAGCAGAAAAAAGGAGACTGGATAAGGGTTCGCCTCTTACCCCCTCCTCTCTCTCTCTCTCTCTCTCTCTCTCTCTCTCTCTCTCTCTCTCTCTCTCTCTCTTCTCTCTCTCTCGCTCGCTCGCTCGGTCGACACACCTAAAAGTACTCGTCGTTGTCGCTGTGGGCGCTTGTGTGCGTCGTGTAAGAAAACGCGAGCCCCGAATCGAGTGGGCGAGATGCGAGAGCAACAGCGGCGAGCCAAACCAGCGCTCAAAAACCCAGAAATGAAGAGAGCAAAATATTTTAGCCTCGTTATATATATATTTTACTTACGGTTATAAGAGACAGACGAACGGACAGAGTCCCGTAATCTCTCTCTCTCTCTCTTTCTCTTTCTCTCTCTCTCTCTCTCTCTCTCTCTCTCTCTCTCTCTCTCTCTCTCTCTCTCTCGCTGAATGGCCGCCAAGCTTTCTAGGTTACAGACGGACAAACCGTACGCGGCGAATTCGACTCTGTCGCTCTTTCACGGCGTCCTTCTTGAACGGTTACACGTTTCTTTTTTTCGAATCCTGAGAATATTCTTTGCGAAATATCAACGTTCGATTTTCTGAGCGAATGTGGACACTACCGGCGAAAACGGACGAAACTTCAAAAAAGGTCTGGAACGTTTTTTTTTTAATGCCATTTCGCCGGAAGAAAACGTAAACTATAATTTAACAAACGGCATTTTAAAGGGGAAGAATTCGGCTTTATTTCCTGTTTTTTAAACTATTTTTACAATGCGTTTTTAGTTTTTGACTCTGTTTTGCAAAACTGTTTTTCACATTTTTTCCGCTCTCTTCAGGTGCACTCATCTTCTAGAGGCAATTTTGTTTATACATTTTAACCATTGGATTAATAAAGGGAAAAGTTTGATCTTCAATTTTCGTTTTTCAAAAACTTTGAACGATTTTTTTTTCCAAAGTTATTCGGTTTTTTGTGAATAAAAGAGGAAATTTGAAAAATCTCCTATAACGCGAAAACAAAGAGGATTCATGAAAAACTTTTAAAAAGCAAAAAGTTGCGTCTGTTTTCGTTGAGTTCGGAGGAATTTTTCAGATTTTTTCCGACCGAAAATAGGAGGAAAAAAATTGAGAAAAAAATGTAAAAACAATTCCGATGTGTTGAAAATAGTAAACTAAAATATTTTCCCCTCTCGTAATTTTATCAACAATCCCATAGTTCTCGAGTTATGGTAATTGAATGATCTGAGATCCGACCCAAAAAAAAAGAAACAAAAGTTTGGAAAAAAAAAGTCTGAAAAAATTCCTCTGAATTCAACGAACACAGACGCAACTATTTGCTATTCTAAAGTTTTTCATGAATCCTCTTTGTTTTTGTGCTATACGGGATTTATCAAATTTCCTCTTTTTTCACAAAATGCGAAATAACTTTGGAAACAAACTTTGCTCAAAGTTTTTGAAAAAAGGAAATTGAAGCTCAAACTTTCCCTTTTATGAATCCAATGGTAAAAATGTATTTAAAAAATTTCAGATAAACAGTTGTTTTCAAAATAGAGTGCAAATCTAAAAACAAATTGTAAAAATAATTTGAAAAACAGGAAATGAAGACGTGTTAAATTAGTTTACGTTGACTTCCGGCGAAATGGCATAAAAAAATGGTTTAAACCTTTTTTGAAGTTTTGTCCGGAAACTTGATGAAATAAAAAACAAATATTGCAGCTGTCTGCGTTATGAAAGGCTGCAAATGACGCTGCCCTTATTTTTCATTCCATCGAGACGTTTTGGAGAAAAACGTGTTACAAATTTTACCTCTATTTCGCATTAACAAACGCGTGATTAGCGCGACTGGGAGGGGTTAAATCTCCCCTTAATACAGAAAAATAATTGTAGCGATTGAGATGTTCCGTAATTACAGTCGGGTCAATGAAGTACCGGAATTTCTAAAATTAATTGTAAATATTTGTATGGAAAAACTAGTGTAAACCAAGATAGATGATAATGAGGGCCAAAACCTGTATTAGAAGACTAAAAAAAAGTATAATTTGCCCAATTTTTGTCTTGACTACAATAATTCTTTCAGAAACTTTTCGGCTGTTTTGTTACATTTCTGGATATTACATGATTATTTTTATCGTATGAAAATATTAATTTTTCATGAGAAATATTCGAAAATGATTAAAATACAAAAACGATGCCACAGAAAGAATGTCTTAATTTTTAATATAATGAACTTCCATATAAAGCCGAGAGATTTATATAAAAATTGAATTTAACATTTTTAGCGAAAGTAACTTTTTTTTCTTTATTTAATTTCTGAGGCATTCCACGTCAAGTCGGCCAGCCTATTTTTTGAAATCACCAAAAATCGCATACAAATTTTTATAAAGTAGTTCTTAGTGTCAAGAAAATTCGTGATTTTTTTCAGATTTTCATATTACATATTTTAGCCGGAAAAAAATACAAAAAAAATTCTTGTTCCATTTCGTAACTCGAAAATTATTCATCGTTCGAAAAAAATAGTACAACATGAAATTTAGGATTTTCAACGTACTTTTCACTGAAATTTTTTACGAACTCCTCCAAAAGCTCTATATGTCATTTTCGGA
>OX333071.1:19405632-19686781 GCA_946863875.1 Alloplasta piceator | reverse complement strand
ATTAGCGCGACTGGGAGGGGTTAAATCTCCCCTTAATACAGAAAAATAATTGTAGCGATTGAGATGTTCCGTAATTACAGTCGGGTCAATGAAGTACCGGAATTTCTAAAATTAATTGTAAATATTTGTATGGAAAAACTAGTGTAAACCAAGATAGATGATAATGAGGGCCAAAACCTGTATTAGAAGACTAAAAAAAAGTATAATTTGCCCAATTTTTGTCTTGACTACAATAATTCTTTCAGAAACTTTTCGGCTGTTTTGTTACATTTCTGGATATTACATGATTATTTTTATCGTATGAAAATATTAATTTTTCATGAGAAATATTCGAAAATGATTAAAATACAAAAACGATGCCACAGAAAGAATGTCTTAATTTTTAATATAATGAACTTCCATATAAAGCCGAGAGATTTATATAAAAATTGAATTTAACATTTTTAGCGAAAGTAACTTTTTTTTCTTTATTTAATTTCTGAGGCATTCCACGTCAAGTCGGCCAGCCTATTTTTTGAAATCACCAAAAATCGCATACAAATTTTTATAAAGTAGTTCTTAGTGTCAAGAAAATTCGTGATTTTTTTCAGATTTTCATATTACATATTTTAGCCGGAAAAAAATACAAAAAAAATTCTTGTTCCATTTCGTAACTCGAAAATTATTCATCGTTCGAAAAAAATAGTACAACATGAAATTTAGGATTTTCAACGTACTTTTCACTGAAATTTTTTACGAACTCCTCCAAAAGCTCTATATGTCATTTTCGGAGCAAATAATGTTTTGATTTTTTTTTCCTTAGAATTGACATCTTCGATTTGTCTGTAGTTTCAACAGTTTTTTACTCGATATATTTACAGACTATAAAAAAATTGGCTCAGTGGAGAATCCATTCCTTCACATGCGTTTTTCATCCCGAATGAATACACAAATTTCTCTGTGCATTAACAGGGTTGAGACTATCGATAGATATTTTCTAAAGCCCGCATTTTTGTTTATTTTTTGTACTTTTTCAATTTTTTAAAACTTTTTTCATTTTTATTTTTTAAATTATCTTTTTGTACATTTTAATAAACTTTATCAATGGACCCATATACACCGATAAAGTCTATTCAAATTAAAGTCAAAGGTTACTCACGTCTCTCGATTGCAAAAAAGAATAAATTTACCCTCTTTGGATACACCGACCTTTCTATGGCCAATGAGTACGTTTTTAGTTCGATTTGGGCATGATTTTTGGAAATGAAGCAATGATACTGCTTCGTTCCTGGAATCTTCTTCGCAGCATCAAAACGAGATTATTTTATTATTTTTCCCTGCCTACGATTAATAATGATAAAATATCAATATCTACACTATTTCGTTAAATCACTCTATAATGATAGATTGTATCAACAAAGACGCATTTGAAATAATGGATTCTCCACTGCGCCAGTTTTTTTATAGTCTGTAAATATATCAAGTAAAAAACTGTTAAAACTACAGACGAATCGAAGATGTCAATTCTGAGAAAAAAAATATCAAAACATTATTTGCTCCGAAAATAGTATATAGAGCTTTCGGAGGAGTTTGTAAAAAATTTCAGTGAAAAGCACGTTGAAAATTCTAAATTTTATGTTCTACGTTTTTTTTTCGTACGATGAATAATTGTCGAGTTACAAAATGGGACAAACGATTTTTTTGTATTTTTTTCCGGCTAAAAAATGTAATTTAAAAATCGGAAAGAATCACAAATTTTCTTGATAGTTTTAACTACTTTATAAAACTTTGTATGCGATTTTTGGCGATTTCAAAAAATGGGGTGACCGACTTGACGTGGAATGCCTCATCTAATTACATTATTTTCATAAAATCAAGTTTTTTTTTTTGTAATTTCTCTGAAATTTCATTTCTTAAAATCTTGTGTGAAAGAATCAATATTTACGTATTAAATAAATTATTTTGTAATGCATGATATGCATTACATGATACAATGATATGCATCAAAGATCCCCAAAATTGTCACAAAGATTCGTTTTATTGGGAGTGAGGAAAAAAAAAATAGCAATAATTCTAAATTTTTTCGGCGTTCTAATTCAGAGTGACGCCTTGAATTCGAAGTTGACAAATCACAAGGTGAAATCGATATTCAGTGATATATAATCGATCACGTATTTTCGATTGCCCCATCGACCATAAATTCACGTTTGAGTAAAAAAAAAAAACTTTGACACACTGAAACTACGTTTTGACCTTTTTATACTTTTTACAGGTCAGGACGATTTTTTTCTAGGCCTCATATTTTCTTCGTCAATTAAATCTAATTGCCATTCAGTGTTCTCGATGGTTACAAATTCTCGTATCTTGCACGATTCTGTATCGAGACTCTGAAAAAAAATCGTAACGACGACCTCGTTGAGAAGACAACTCTCTCTCTCACAAACACCCTTCAAGGTCGTTTCACATAATGCACAAAGTTTGAACGAAACGTACCGATAATACCTTCACTTTCGATGAATTATTTTTCGCCAGATTGCGCATAATAATACAATCCATAATTTACCTTTCATAGCCCAAACTTTTTCCTATCTCGTCGTCTGAGTCTCGTTTTCTTCGTTTTTCTTTGTCACAGCTTTACTTATTTACGTTCTCTTTTTCTTCCTTTTGCTCATCTCGTCCTTTTTGATCTCGAGATCAAATTGGCATTCTCCTCGTTCATTCGTTCTTCAATATTTTTCCCTCATTTTTCTATCCAGCAAGAATGCCTTTTCAATTTGCAATAACAAAAAAAAATCGGTAAAAAATATTTAGAGAATCCACATAATTTTGTACCCATAATATTCAATATTAAACTATTGGATTTTTGTTGATTTAACCTGATAATAGTAATTTTAAAAAAAATTTAACATTTTTTTAACCCGATTAGGCCCACCATTTTCTGGCGTCCTGGATCGGTCCACCCTGGGTCTTCAGCGACCCACAACTTCTTTTGCTTATAAAACACGTTTGAAACAAAATTTTCCAACTCGTAAGTAGTTAAATCGAATCGTTATAACTTCAGAAATGAGAATATGCGAAGCAGCAATCGATATTTTCATTTTTTTTTAAACTGTGTGAATAAATGCAAAAAAAGGGCGAAAATTGGTCTGTAGGACTTGCCTCACGTTTTTAACGATTCTTCCCTTGTTTATCGCGCTAAAAAGATTCAATTATAGTGATTTGCAAACTAGAGACTCCCAGCTACAAGATAGTGAAGGTCGTTTTCATGCGTTTTCGGAAAATTTCAACTCTGGGTCTGTAGCGACCCAAAAAGCGCTACTTGAGTGTTTCGTACGAAGACCAGAGGCCAACTGAGATAGATGTTGTGTCTGCTCGATAGATAATATTTTTTGCCAAATTTACTGCACACAGGACTTTAAAGATGGCACTGGGTCGCTATAGACCCAGGTGGCCCTCAACGGCTTAAAATACTGCAAAATATATTTGAAACTTACTTTTGGTCTCGCCGTATTCGCTTCGAGGCAACTGAACAATGTTTTTTTTTGTTTCTCGTTGAAAAGCACGTGTTTTCCTAGTCACACATTCTTGAACTCTCTTTAACCCACCATATGAGCGACAAACGAGTTTTATATGATTCAATTGTTTCCCATACTTCTTAATTATCGTAACGAAGAGTGACGGATCACGAGGATCTAGTAAAACGTTTGGCGTGTTTAGTGTGTCGAGGTTGGTAAAAAAAAAAAAAATTCCATCAATTCTCGTTCTAATGAGATTTTATTTTATCCCCCTATTTTTAGAACTCGAGAACCGAGTATTTGCATCAATTATTAATTGCTTCGCCAGTTGCACGCGTTTTTTAGTATTTGAAGTCGTGAACGTTCAACTTGATCCTAATCCGCAAATATATTATTACTTTGAAGATGTCTGTACAGTCCCAGCCAAAAATTATATTTTATTGAAATTTCCGTACTTCGTGATACAATAAAAGTCTGAAAAAATTCAGCGACTTTTGGCTTGCCATAAACAACGATAATAAATAATAATTTTGCCCAAAAGTTATTAATAAATTGTTTGAGCAAATAATTATTCAACAATTTTTCGGTAAATTATTATTTTTTTAAACAAATCGGATGCGTTAATTTTCTTGAACGTATTTTTTAAGTACCTTTAAAACTATTATTATCGTAGAAAAATCGTTCTGAATTCGTTTTAAAGAGTATACTTGGGGCTACGAAAAAAAAAAATATTCCGAAAAATGATGTACTTGGAGAACTTTAAATTTTCAAAAATTGTGACAATCCAAGTTCCATATTTTATTTTTGGTTTAATTTTTTTATATAATACTTTGTACTGATCGTAAAAGATCCTGAAATTTTCAGGATGGTATGTTTTTGTTTCAAAAATATACATTTTTGAATTTTGGTCTAATTTTTTGTTATTACTTTTATTGTCATTAATTGAAATTTTTACTGCTCAAAATTACAGAACTAAATGATTGCTCAACTTTACTTAACTTAGAGGAGAATCAAAAAAATTGCTTTTACCAAAATTCAAAAAATTGTATTTTTGAAACAAGAACACACCATCCTGAAAATTTCAGGATTTTTTCGGATCAGTGCAAGGTATTATATAAAAAAAATTGAACCAAAAATTTAATGTTTATCGTAGATTCGCACGATTTTAAAAATTCAAAAATTTATATTTTTGAAAAAAAAACACCTCTGAAAATTTCAGGATAATTTAAGATCAGTACAAGGTATTATATAAAAAAATTGAACCAAAAATAAAATATGGAACTTGGATTTTCATGATTTTTGAAAATTCAAAATTCTCCAAATTCATCATTTTTCAAAAAATGTTTTGGAATAATTTTTTTTCGTAGCTCCAAGTATACTCTTCGAAACGAATTGAGAACGATTTTTCGTAACTATAATAGTTTTCGAGATTTTTGAAAGATCAACTTAAAAGTTTTGAAAAATTTTGAAATTTTTATCTTGAACAACTTTTGAAAAAAAAATCAATTTTTTTCGAAAAACTTCTGACCAAATTTCATCGAAATTGAGAGCGGTCAATTCCAACTCTTGGTCGATTTGACAAGGAATGACCCATATACAAAATTGGCAATTTTTTGTTTATATTTCGGAATGTTTTTTATAATATTTCGAAATAGAGAGAAAATTCTGAAAAAATTCAACTTACTGAAAAATTGTTGAATAATTATTTGTTTAAACAATTCATTAATAACTTTTCGACAATATTATTATTGATAATTGTTGTTTATGTCATGCCAAATGTTGCCGAATTTTTTGACTTTTTTATTGTATCACAAAGTACGGAAATTTCAATCAGATACAATTTTTGGCTGCGATTTCGTAAATCATTTTTTCAAGTAATGAAAGAATTAACGGGGCTTTGTATACAATATCAAATCCCGAACATTTGCACCTGAAAAACTTAGTCAATTTCTTGTAAATGATTCTTCAAAGTTTGTTGTTTGCTGAGAAGAATGATTAATCCGGTTTTTGAGGGGTATTTTAATTTTTCAGCGAAAGAATACATCTTTTGATTTTCTTTCGATTGCACGTATATCATATTTTTACAAAATTAAAAAAAAAAATTCTGCACAAAACGATTTATAATATTGTGCATTTATTTGATAAATTCGAGGGTAAACTTTTGAAGCAATATTTTGTCTCGATGCAATGAAATGTGCCAAAGTATAAATACTACTATATATATGTATATAATTAATACATGTTTCGGGATGCTTCAAAATGCAATTTATTCTTAGATTTCATTTGCCCATTTCTTCCTCATAATTTCTACGCATTCACAGATTCTATATAAGCAAGTAGCTTGCTCAATTTTGGCTTTCTCACGAAGCAAGCTTTGTATATGTGTGAAGATGAAAAAGAAGCAAAGTGGAAATTTTCAATTTGCACGATTTTTTATTCCTGCCGTATATCGCAATAAAATGTGCACCATCGCGGTGCATTTTATCGACTCGATATCGGAAAATTCGAGAATGCGAGAACGATTCACATTCTTGTCGATTGAAATTTTTTTTGTCATTCTTCTGAAATTTGCAATTCTTTGGAAAACCTCAGAATTTAATAAAATATCAAATTTTATAAAATATATACGAATCTTTAAGGCCTTAGGCCACCCTAGCACTTTTGAAAAATTGATTTTTTTAAATTTTATTTTAAATGGAAATGGTATCCCTCAGAAATGATGTCCCAAAAGTTTATGGCCGGGAAAAATCCCTAAGTACTCGGTTTTCAAATTTTAATACAAGACCGTCTGATGTGTGTGAAGCTAGCATCTCAAATGTTAGCATCTCAAAAATAAATTGCAGATTCATTAGCATCCAACATAGTTCTATAGTTCTTGATAGGTTTTAGCAATAGTTCTATTAATTAAAGCTCCCAAATCGTAATTAGTATAAATGAGATGCTAACTTCGCGTAAATACGAGATAGCATCTCATCGAAATTCGAATGTTTGATGAAGCAGAAGTAAAGAAACGTTGAGTTCTGCCTCCTAGACAAACTCTATAAATAGTTCTGTACAATTGGAAAAAAAAAAAATTTTATTAAAAAAAAAAATAATTTCATATGGCTTTTCTGCCCGTTTTCAAGCTTTTACCGCTACAAAGACTATCAAAAATAATGGTCAGTAAAGAATCACGAAAAGTTGTAGTTTCTAATTATTTTTAAAATAGTTTATAACAATTTTTATCAGCATCTCAACGAAACGATCGTGAGATGCTGGTGAACAAATGCAAAAATGAAGTACTTTCCGGAATTGAGAGTAAAGTTCTAGTACTCTTCGATTGTTTCGAAATGAGTTCTGACCTCTAAAAATATTTGAATTAATTAACAACAATTTTTATCGGCATCTCACGTATGGAAGAGTGAGATGCTGGTGCATAAAAGAGAATTCTAAGCCCTTTACTGGCTTCTGAGTAAAGTTCTAGAGCTCTTCGATTGTTTTGAAAAGAGTTCTGACCTCTGAATAATTTTCGATTAATTAATAACAATTTTAATCAGCATCTCACCTATAGAATAGTGAGATGCTGGTGCATAAAAGTGAAATCTGAGCCCTTTACGAGATTCTGAATGAAGTTCTAGTGCTCTTCAATTGTTTCGAAAAGAGTTCTGGCCTCTAAATATTTTTCAATTGATTAACAACAATTTCGATCAGCATCTCACCTAAAGAATAGTGAGATGCTGGTGCAGAAAAGTGAAATCTGAGCTCTTTACTAGCTTCTGAATGAAGTTCTAGTGCTCTTCGATTATTTCGACAAAAGTTCTGGCCTCTAAATATTTTTTAATTAATGAACAACAATTTCTATCAGCATCTCACCTAAAGAATAGTGAGATGCTGGTGCATAAAAGTGAAATCTGAGCTCTTTACTAGCTTCTGAATAAAGTTCTAGTGCTCTTCGATTGTTTCGAAAAAAGTTCTGGCCTCTAAATATTTTTTAATTAATTAACAACAATTTCTATCAGCATCTCACCTGAAGAATAGTGAGATGCTGGTGCATAAAAGAAAAATCTGACCCTTTTACTAGCTTCTGAGTAAAGTTCTAGTGCTATTCGATCGTTTTGTGAAGAGTTCTGACCTAAAAATATTTTTCAATTGATTAACCACAACTTCGATCGGCATCTCACCTATAAAATAGTGAGATGCTAGTGCATAAAAACAAAATCTGAGTCTTCTACTAGCTTCTAAGTGAAGTTCTAGTACCCTTCGATTGTTTTGAAGAGAGTTCTAACCTCTAAATATTTTTCAATTAATTAATAACAATTTTTATCAGCATCTCACCTATAGAATAGTGAGATGCTGGTGCATAAAAGCGAAATCGAAGTCCTTTACTTGCTTCTGAGTAAAGTTCTAGTGCTATTCGATTGTTTCCTGAAGAGCTCTGACCTCAAATGATTGTTCAATTAATTAACCACAATTTCGATCGGCATCTCACCTATAAAATAGTAAGATGCTAGTTCATAGAAATGAAATCTAAGCCTTTAACTAGCTTCTAAGTGAAGTTCTAGTGCTCTTTGATTGTGTTGAAAAGAGTACCGACCTCTGAAAATTTTTCGATTAATTAATAACAATTTTTATCAGCATCTCACCTATAGAGTAGTGAGATGCTGGTGCATAAAAGCAAAATCAAAGTCCTTTACTAGCTTCTGAGTAAAGTTCTAGTGCTATTCGATTGTTTCGTAATGAGTTCTGACCTATAAATATTTTTCAATTAATTAACAACAATTTTTATCAGCATCTCACCTAAAGAATAGTGAGATGCTGGTGCATAAAAGCAAAATCTAACCCTCTTACTAGCTTCTGAGTAAAGTTCTAGTGCTATTCGATTGTTTCGTGAAGAGTTCTGACCTCAAATGATTTTTCAATTAATTAACCACAATTTCCATCGGCATCTCACCTATAAAATAGTGAGATGCTAGTGCATATAAACAAAATCTAAGCCTTTTACTAGCTTCTGAGTAAAGTTCTAGTACTCTTCAATTGTTTTGAGAAAAGTTCTGACATCTAAATATTTTTCAATTAATTAATAACAATTTTTATCAGCATCTCTCCCATGGAATAGTGAGATGCTGGTGCATAAAAGTGAAATCTGAGCCCTTTACTAGCTTCTGAATGAAGTTCTAGGGCTCTTCAATTGTTTCGAAAAGAGTTCTGGCCTCTAAATATTTTTTAATTAATTAACGATAATTTTTAGCAGCATCTCACCTGAAGAATAGTGAGATGCTGGTGCATAGAAGTGGAATCTGAGCCTTTTACTAGCTTCTGAATGAAGTTCTAGTGCTCTTCGATTGTTTCGAGAAGAGTTCTGGCCTATAAATATTTTTAAATTAATTAACAACAATTTCCATCAGCATCTCACATGAAGAATAGTGAGATGCTGGTGCATAAAAGCAAAATCTGACCCTCTTACTAGCTTCTGAGTAAAGTTCTAGTGCTATTTGATTATTTCGTGAAGAGTTCTGACCTCAGAATATTTTTCAATTAATTAACTACAATTTCGATCGACATCTCACCTAAAAAATAATGAGATGCTAGTGCATAAAAACAAAATCTGAGCCTTCTACTAGCTTCTAAGTGAAGTTCTAGTACCCTTCAATTGTTTTGAAAAGAGTTCTGACCTCTCAAAATTTTTCAATTAATTGATAACAATTTTTATCAGCATCTCACCTTTAGAATAGTGAGATGCTGGTGCATAAAAGCAAAATCAAAGCCCTTCACTAGCTTCTGAGTAAAGTTCTAGTGCTATACGATTGTTTCGTAGAGAGTTCTGACTTCTAAATATTTTTCAAATAATTAACAACAATTTTTATCAGCATCTCACCTATAGAATAGTGAGATGCTGGTGCGTAAAAGCAAAATCAAAGTCCTTTACTAGCTTCTGAGTAGAGTTCTAGTGCTATACGATTGTTTTGTAAAGAGTTCTGAACTCTAAATATTTTTCAAATAATTAACAACAATTTTTATCAGCATCTCACATATAGAATAGTGAGATGCTGGTGCATAAAAGTGAAATCCAAGCCCTTTACTAGCTTCTGAATGAAGTTCTAGTGCTCTTCGACTGTTTCGAGAAGAGTTCTGGCCTATAAATATTTTTTAATTAATTAAGAACAATTTCTATCAGCATCTCACATGAAGAATAGTGAGATGCTGGTGCATAAAAGCAAAATCTGACCCTCTTACTAGCTTCTGAGTAAAGTTCTAGTGCTATACGATTGTTTCATAGAGAGTTCTGACCTCTAAATATTTTTCAAATAATTAACAACAAGTTTTATCAGCATCTCACATATAGAATAGTGAGATGCTGGTGCATAAAAGCAAAATCGAAGAGCATCTCACTATTCTATAGGTGAGA
This sequence comes from Alloplasta piceator, assembly GCA_946863875.1. Taxonomy (NCBI): domain Eukaryota; kingdom Metazoa; phylum Arthropoda; class Insecta; order Hymenoptera; family Ichneumonidae; genus Alloplasta; species Alloplasta piceator. The sequence goes on along the minus strand of OX333071.1, from coordinate 19,676,902 downwards.
TGCTGATAAAAATTGTTGTTAATTAATTGAAAAATATTTATAGGTCAGAACTCATTACGAAACAATCGAATAGCACTAGAACTTTACTCAGAAGCTAGTAAAGGACTTTGATTTTGCTTTTATGCACCAGCATCTCACTACTCTATAGGTGAGATGCTGATAAAAATTGTTATTAATTAATCGAAAAATTTTCAGAGGTCGGTACTCTTTTCAACACAATCAAAGAGCACTAGAACTTCACTTAGAAGCTAGTAAAAGGCTTAGATTTCATTTCTATGAACTAGCATCTTACTATTTTATAGGTGAGATGCCGATCGAAATTGTGGTTGATTAATTGAACAATCATTTGAGGTCAGAACTCTTCAGAAAACAATCGAATAGCACTAGAACTTTACTCAGAAGCAAGTAAAGGACTTCGATTTCGCTTTCATGCACCAGCATCTCACTATTCTATAGGTGAGATGCTGATAAAAATTGTTACTAATTAATTGAAAAATATTTAGAGGTTAGAACTCTTTTCAAAACAATCGAAGGGTACTAGAACTTCACTTAGAAGCTAGTAGAAGACTCAGATTTTGTTTTTATGCACTAGCATCTTACTATTTTATAGGTGAGATGCCGATCGAAGTTGTGGTTAATCAATTGAAAAATATTTTTAGGTCAGAACTCTTCACAAAACGATCGAATAGCACTAGAACTTTACTCAGAAGCTAGTAAAAGGGTCAGATTTTTCTTTTATCCACCAGCATCTCACTATTCTTCAGGTGAGATGCTGATAGAAATTGTTGTTAATTAATTAAAAAATATCTAGAGGCCAGAACTTTTTTCGAAACAATCGAAGAGCACTAGAACTTTATTCAGAAGCTAGTAAAGAGCTCAGATTTCACTTTTATGCACCAGCATCTCACTATATTCTTCAGGTGAGATGCTGCTAAAAATTATCGTTAATTAATTTAAAAATATTTATAGGCCAGAACTCTTCTCGAAACAATCGAAGAGCACTAGAACTTCATTCAGAAGCTAGTAAAAGGCTCATATTCCACTTCTATGCACCAGCATCTCACTATTCTTCAGGTGAGATGCTGCTCAAAATTATCGTTAATTAATTAAAAAATATTTAGAGGCCAGAACTCTTTTCGAAACAATTGAAGAGCACTAGTACTTCATTCAGAAGCTAGTGAAGGGCTCAGATTTCACTTTTATGCACCAGCATCTCACTATTCCATGGGAGCGATGCTGATAAAAATTGTTATTAATTAATTGAAAAATATTTAGAGGTCAGAACTTTTCTCAAAACAACTGAAGAGTACTAGAACTTTACTCAGAAGCTAGTAAAAGGCTTAGATTTTGTTTATATGCACTAGCATCTCACTATTTTATAGGTGAGATGCCGATCGAAATTATGGTTAATTAATTTAAAAATATTTTGAGGTCAGAACTCTTCACGAAACAATCAAATAGCACTAGAACTTTACTCAGAAGCTAGTAAAAGGGTCAGATTTTGCTTTTATGCACCAGCATCTCACTATTCTTTAGGTGAGATGCTGTTAGAAATTGTTTGTTAATTAATTAAAAAATATTTAGAGGCCAGAACTCTTTTCGAAACAATCGATGAGCACTAGAACTTCATTCAGAAGCTAGTAAAAGGCTCAGATTCCACTTTTACGCACCAGCATCTCACTATTCTTCAGGTGAGATGCTGCTCAAAATTATCGCTAATTAATTAAAAAATATTTAGAGGCCAGAACTCTTATCGAAACAATTGAAGAGCACTAGAACTTCATTCAGAAGCTACAAAAGGGCTCAGATTTTACTTTTATGCACCAGCATCTCACTATTCCATGGGCGAGATGCTGATAGAAATTGTTGTTAATTAATTGAAAAATTTTTAGAGGTCAGAACTCTCTTCAAAACAATCAAAGAGCACTAGAACTTCACTTAGAAGCTAGTAAAAGGCTTGGATTTCGTTTCCATGCACTAGCATCTCACTATTTTATAGGTGAGATGCCGATGGAAATTGTGGTTAATTAATTGAAAAATCATTTGAGGTCAGAACTCTTCACAAAACAATCGAATAGCACTAGAACTTTACTCAGAAGCTAGTAAGAGGGTTAGATTTTGCTTTTATGCACCAGCATCTCACTATTCTTTAGGTGAGATGCTGATAAAAATTGTTGTTAATTAATTGAAAAATATTTATAGGTCAGAACTCATTACGAAACAATCGAATAGCACTAGAACTTTACTCAGAAGCTAGTAAAGGACTTTGATTTTGCTTTTATGCACCAGCATCTCACTACTCTATAGGTGAGATGCTGATAAAAATTGTTATTAATTAATCGAAAAATTTTCAGAGGTCGGTACTCTTTTTAACACAATCAAAGAGCACTAGAACTTTACTTAGAAGCTAGTAAAAGGCTTAGATTTCATTTCTATGAACTAGCATCTTACTATTTTACAGGTGAGATGCCGATCGAAATTGTGGTTAATTAATTGAACAATCATTTGAGGTCAGAACTCTTCAGGAAACAATCGAATAGCACTAGAACTTGACTCAGAAGCAAGTAAAGGACTTCGATTTCGCTTTTATGCACCAGCATCTCACTATTCTATAGGTGAGATGCTGATAAAAATTGTTATTAATTAATTGAAAAATATTTAGAGGTTAGAACTCTTTTCAAAACAATCGAAGGGTACTAGAACTTCACTTAGAAGCTAGTAGAAGACTCAGATTTTGTTTTTATGCACTAGCATCTCACTATTTTATAGGTGAGATGCCGATCGAAGTTGTGGTTAATCAATTGAAAAATATTTTTAGGTCAGAACTCTTCACAAAACGATCGAATAGCACTAGAACTTTACTCAGAAGCTAGTAAAAGGGTCAGATTTTTCTTTTATTCACCAGCATCTCACTATTCTTCAGGTGAGATGCTGATAGAAATTGTTGTTAATTAATTAAAAAATATTTAGAGGCCAGAACTTTTTTCGAAACAATCGAAGAGCACTAGAACTTTATTCAGAAGCTAGTAAAGAGCTCAGATTTCACTTTTATGCACCGGCATCTCACTATTCTTTAGGTGAGATGCTGATAGAAATTGTTGTTAATTAATTAAAAAATATTTAGAGGCCAGAAATTTTTTCGAAACAATCGAAGAGCACTAGAACTTCATTCAGAAGCTAGTAAAGAGCTCAGATTTCACTTTTCTGCACCAGCATCTCACTATTCTTTAGGTGAGATGCTGATCGAAATTGTTGTTAATCAATTGAAAAATATTTAGAGGCCAGAACTCTTTCCGAAACAATTGAAGAGCACTAGAACTTCATTCAGAATCTCGTAAAGGGCTCAGATTTCACTTTTATGCACCAGCATCTCACTATTCTATAGGTGAGATGCTGATTAAAATTGTTATTAATTAATCGAAAATTATTCAGAGGTCAGAACTCTTTTCAAAACAATCGAAGAGCTCTAGAACTTTACTCAGAAGCCAGTAAAGGGCTTAGAATTCTCTTCTATGCACCAGCATCTCACTCTTCCATACGTGAGATGCCGATAAAAATTGTTGTTAATTAATTCAAATATTTTTAGAGGTCAGAACTCTTTTCGAAACAATCGAAGAGTACTAGAACTTTACTCTCAATTCCGGAAAGTACTTTATTTTTGCATTTGTTCACCAGCATCTCACGATCGTTTCGTTGAGATGCTGATAAAAATTGTTATAAACTATTTTAAAAATAATTAGAAACTACAACTTTTCGTGATTCTTTACTGACCATTATTCTTGATAGTCTTTGTAGCGGTAAAAGCTTGAAAACGGGCAGAAAAGCCATATGAAATAATTTTTTTTTTTTTAATAAAATTTTTTTTTTTTCAATTGTACAGAACTATTTATAGAGTTTGTCTAGGAGGCAGAACTCAACGTTTCTTTACTTCTGCTTCATCAAACATTCGAATTTCGATGAGATGCTATCTCGTATTTACGCGAAGTTAGCATCTCATTTATACTAATTACGATTTGGGAGCTTTAATTAATAGAACTATTGCTAAAACCTATCAAGAACTATAGAACTATGTTGGATGCTAATGAATCTGCAATTTATTTTTGAGATGCTAACATTTGAGATGCTAGCTTCACACACATGACCGTCTGGTACTACTCAAAACTTCAAACGCCTTTATCTCACAATTGCATTATTATTGAAAAAAAAATTTACTTTAAATGGTCTAACAGGACCTCAAAAATGATGTCCCAAAAGTTTATGACCGGGAAAAATCTCTAAGTACTCGGTTTTCAAATTTTAATACAAGACCATCTGGTACTACTCAAAACTTCAAACGCGTTTATCTCAAAACTGCATTTTTTCAGTTGGCCGGACTCATAACTCAGACAATTTTCCACCGATTCACTTGAAATTTTGAATATATTTCGAAAACGACATTGTCTGTGGAAGTACGTAGGTTTTTTTTTTATATTGCATAGTTCATTTGTTATTAACAATTATCTGACGATTTTCTAGGTAGATTTTTCACTTTCCACCTTAGAAGTGCGCCATTTGACCAAAAATCAATATATCGCAAAAATCCTACGTACTTCTATAGCAGTGATTACATATGATCGAAAAAAATTTATTGGCTTATTATGATTAAAAAATTACAGGAGCTGTTAGTCCGGCCGTGAACTCTGAAAAAACGGAGACGTTATCGCGAAAACGCTGCGCAGCCGCCATTTTGAAATTAATCGCTTCAAAAAAAATATTGTAAACAGTCACTGATATGTATGATAACACCCCGTTTTTGTAATCTCGATTTATTTTGTAGTATTTCTGAAAATAAATCCCCAAAAAGCCTATTTTTTCGGTCTCTAGAGTGGCCTAAGGCCTTAAACGCATTTCTGGAAATTTAATACCAAACTTATTTACACTCTGAATTATCTTGGTACAATTTATTCACCCAATATAATAAAATTTGCGAAAACTGACGCCTTTTTTCCGATAACTACAAAATTACATAAAATGGAAACTCTTTTGCGGTTCTCGGGAAATTGCGTCCCGAGCGATTTTAGATTCAAAACCAAATTTGTAAACTTTTTTTTAGAGTGATATCGTAAAAATCGTAGAAAGTGCAGATTAATAATTGTTTAATGATTAATGATGAATAATGATGAATAATGATTAATGATGAATAATTGATTAATTGATTAATGATCAATAATTGTTGGAAGACCGATCACTCTCTTTTTTCGATAAATCCAGACTTTTATAAAATCGAAATAAAAAATTCAATACCGGATAAGTTTATGATTCAAATTATTTGCTAACTTTTTTTTTGCCCAGTGTGGGAAATTTGAGAAAGCGGAAGAGCTTTTCTTTAAAGGATTAGAAGTTGCTTAACAATTTCAGTTTTTGGGAAATCTGCACTAAAATTGTAGCGAACAAAGAAATTTTAGCTCGCTGGCTCAATGGATTCTCAAAATAGAGCAGTTCCAATTTTATTCAATATTTTTTAAATCACATCTATTCATGCGTCCAAATATTTTTTTTCTAAATGTAATTTCACGACGTTTCGAAATTTTCAGAAAGATGTTTTTTTTTTCAAATATGAATTTTTGAATTTTGGTAAAAAAAAATTTTTTTACCTCTATGTCAAGTAGAGTTGAGCAATCATGTCATTTTTACTGGTCAAAATTACAAAATTACATGATTGTTCGATTTTACTTAACTTAATGAATAAAAAAAATGTTTGTTACCAAAATTCAAAAATTGAAATTTTTGAAAAAAAACCTTTCTGAAAATTTCAGGATCTTTTAAGATCAGTACAAGATATTATATCAACAAAAATTGATCAAAAAATTTAATGTTGATCGTCGATTTTCACGATTTTTAAAAATTCAAAATTCTCCAAATTCATCATTTTTGAAAAAAAAATTCGGAATATTTTTTTTTCGTAGCCAGAACGATTTTTTCGTAATTACAGTAAAGTTTTCGAGATATTTACAAAATAAACTTGAAAAATTGAAAAAAAAAGTGAAATTTTGAATTTTCGAAAATAAATTTTGATTTTTTTCCTTTGGTAGAATTTCGTTCTATGATAAAAGAAAACTTCTCACCTAATTTCATTGAATTAAAAGGGGTTGATTCCAATTATTGGTCGATTTTACATGTTGTTAACAGCTAAAAAATCCTGGTACATTGTTCTCTCAGTGCCCGAGAAAGTGCGCTCTCTCTCTCTCATTATTCCACGACTCACTAAAAATTACAACGAAGATGATTAAAAAAAAAAACAAAATTTTCCAAAAAAATCAAATCTGAACGAAGGGCGCTATCGAAAAATGCTCGTTTTTTGCACCCTATTGTATGAACTCGTGTTTCGTGCCGATCGATTTCATTGTCGCTCCACCTATTTTTTCTTTCCTCCTGCCATTTGTGCCAAGGTCATTGTCGGTGTTACTGACCTCGTTCAAATTTCCATATCTCTTCTAATCTTGATAAATCCTCCACGAAACTCTTGAAAATCGACGATGTGTTCACCAACTTCCGATAATTATCGATCTCTGATCAATCTCGATAGTGAAAAAAATTGAGAAAATCCTTAGTTGAGATAAAATTTGAGAAAACTTTTTTCAAGGTCATCATGAAGCAACAACAAGGTCATCATCGATAAGCGACAATCCACCCCTGACTCATGATATTGCCGAAAGTTCAACGTTAAAATTTGATCACTTTAGCTTGACGTGGGTTTAAAATGTCAGAGATTTTAGAAATGAATTTTTAAAAATTTCATAGAGGCCTCATGAATATTTAAAAAAAATTGAAAAATCGTATTTGGTATCAAAAAACGCAGCATTTAATGCCGCAACTGAATCAACTTGCAAAAAATTAATTTTAATAATTCTCATTAATAATTTTCCGCTGAAAAATTCGTTGAACACGTTTCTCATTAAAACTGCATCGATAAAATTGACGGCTTGCAATTTTGCGATTCATAGGTGATGAATTTCCATGAAATTTAAATAATCTCTCGGTGGACAAAGTTTAAATTTGATTTTTTTTTGACGCTTTTTTCCCTTTCTTGCCATGTTCTTGTGCAGCAAAATCACGATGTGGAAATCTCGAGGGACGTACAAGGGAGCGAGAAATCGATGTCTCCAGAGGGTTGGGTTGGAACGAGCAAATTTCAAAGGTTAAATTCACCCCTACGAGAATTTCCATTTTCTCGGTATAGAATTTACGTTCCATACCGTCGCGATAAGCATTTTTGTTGCTCCATTTCTCTTTTCCTGCACGTTGTATCCGACAATACAACTTTTTTGATGAGAAATGGAAAATGTAGATTGCAAAAGAAAGTTGTTTGCCATTCGAGAAATATTTTGAATTGTTAAGAAAAAAAAAATGACATTCTGAGAGATTTTTGACGGAGGTGACCATTATTTTCATTTTTGAAATAAATATATGCTGCACGGAAAAAAATGATCAGTGAAAACTGCTGAGATTTCCATGAATTTTTACAGTTTTCCCCATCAACAGCGCCTCCTGGAAGGGCAAACAGTGAAATTTGCATATTTCTTTAATACAATATACAGATGTCACATATGACATAGTGCATGCCCATCGGACGAATTTTTACAGTGTGGAACAGTAAAATGTACACTACGTGAAACGTTATATTTCTGTTGTATCCGGTGAACTTTTTACACATTTCACATTGTAAAAATTATCCAGGGCCCGTGAAAAAATTACAGTGTACATTGTAAAAATTGAAAAGAACGTAGTATATTTTGCGGTACGTTTTTTATTTTTCACTGAAAATACTGCAATTTCTGAAATAAATTATAGTGTAGTGAAACGTTTCGATATTTGAATAAATTCCAATATATTCAAATATTGCAATAAACCGTTATTTATCCTCGCTCAGGCTCATAGGTACGAGGGCTTGTACTTGACCAATTAATCGTGAGATCAATTAACGAAGCGAATCTAGTTCAACCTCGCACCCATAAAGAGCACGAGCGTCACCGAAATGCAATGCTGATCTGCTAAGAGAATGTAGTCTTCGGTCCATAGGACTGCTCGACCACAGAACGCGGGTGATGTTCCAACAATTGTATGTCAATTGAGGACGCCGATGTTGGTAATACAACGGACCTTATAGGTGCTCGGTGGCTCTCTCGCTGGCGCGAGAGGGCGCGCCGTCCGACGCCATCTAGCGGATCTCGGGCGAAATGCAGAGATCGTGGCACGCCGCAGGTCGTCCCGTTACAGTGCCACACTGTAAAAATTGAAATTGACGTTGCATATTTTGCGGCGCGCATTTGATTTTTCACTGGGAACACCGCAATCTCTAATTATGTGCTTTGAACATTCTACAGAGACCATTGTAAATTTTACAGTTCAAACACAGTGGATTTCGTCGTTTCTGCTCGTTATTTCTACTTTGTCATTTTTTTGCGGTGAACATTGCATTTTTTACATTGTAAATCAGCATTTATAATGGTTTGAAAAGTAGAAACTACATTAAATCCATTAATTTATAATGGATTCAGAGTAAAACGTCTGAATTACAGTTCTGAATTCTGCATTGAATTCAGTAATTGTTTAAATATTACACATGAATTGTCACTGAATATTTTTTCCCGTGTGAAGTTGATCAAATTCACCAGTTATGTGTCGTCACTATTTACGGACATATAATCAATAATCTCTATAATTAAATTGAAAATTCAATAGATTAGTTGAATTTATATAAATAATAAATTTACTGTCTGAAAATCTCAAATCTGTGAATCCAAATCACAATTGTGGTCATTTCATGATGTCGAAGTTTGCATCATTGCAATGCAACGAAAATAGATTTTTTGAATACATTTTTAGTGATCTTCAAGTTTTGCTCGTGCATTTAAAATCCTAAATCCTTAATTAGAGGTACAAAAATATATTTTAATGATTTTCAATTTAAATATTTCTCAGGAAGAATAGAATTTTATTGGTATATTGACAATTGCCGTTGCATTACAACGATGCAAACTTCAGAATCATGTCATTTCGTCATTTTGAAGTTTAAGAAAAAAAAAAATGATTTACAAAAATTCAGGACAGTTTTTATTTTATTTTAAGGCTATATTCACATTTTTTACTTATTGGTACTAATTTTCTCATATATTACCCCCAAAATTGTTCCATTCTTTCTTACATTCATTCTTGAAAATGTTTCATAAAATAAAAATGACAAATCATGAATGATTCCACGTCAAATCAGCAGGTAAAAAAAAATCGATGTCTCCGATCATACTCTCGATATTTTTCTGTGTTCTCTATCATGAGAAAACATTGCTGTTAAATCGCTGGCCCAGAATAAAATTATTCGTACGAGTTATGATTTTTTGAAAATTGCCTACTTTTAACGACTCGAAAAACAACTTTTTTGCTTTTGTGTACAACTCCGCCGGATTTTTGAATTCGAAAATTTCACTTCGAGAAATCAAAACTGTATTCAAAACCCTTCAAATTAAGCACAAAGCAACCTCATTTGGTGCATTTATGACGCCACAATCGTAAAACTACGTTTTTTCGAAAATCAAGAATAACTGAAAAACCTCATTTTTTGAAAATCTGAAAAAAATCATATTAAATTTTTACGACAAAAAATCTATATTTCCGTGGAGTTTGAACTAGTTTCGACCGATAGATTTTGAATTATTGATCAATTTCATCTTTCAGAAATCAGTTTCAGCTATTTTGGGACATTCAGGTTTTGACTTTAGGTTTTCTGAGAATTTCGTCAATAAAATCGATAGTCATTGTTTCAAAAAATTATAAAACAATTTATTTACAATTCTTTGCGATCTATCTCCATCAAATGATGATAATATTTACGAATAATTGCTTTTTCTGCAACTTTAGGTCTAAAATTGCGATTGTTTAAATTGTAAAAAATTATAAAACAATTTATTTACAATTCTTTGAGATCCAATTCCATCAAATGATGATGATATTTACGAATAATTGCTTTTTTTGCAACTTTAGATCCAAAGTTGCAGAAAAAGCAATTATATTTTTAATTAATTTTTCTTGTACAGTTTGATTAAAAATTCAACCTTGTTCGAATACTTTTTTTCAAAATCCATCATCGTGTTTTTTTTCTCCCCACTTTTTTCCGCCCCACAATCGTATTCGCTAATCAACCAGGCGCGTGTCACTGTGATTCGTTATACGTTTCTCGAGTTTGCACGTCGATTTATATTCCCCAGTGAAAAAATACATATCCGACAATCAAGAAAAAAAAAACAGAGAGAGCAAAAAATGGATCAGCATACGCCTACTGCAGCCTCGAGCCCGATTTCGTTGCTTTTTCAACGATTTACTAAAATCGATTGATTATATTTTCATTTGTTAATAACAATCTGTTTTATAACATTCTGTAACAAAAAATTCTTTTCATCGAAAATCACTGTTATCTCGAAATCAAGAATGTTTGAGTGCGATAAAATTGAATCTGGCAAAGATCTAAAATGAAATGACGTAAAATATCGTGCAAAATTAGAATTTCAAAATTGCTTTTCATTTGTTGGCTATTTTCAAATCTCGCTTGAGCAAGTAACATTATATCAATTGTAACATTTACATAGTGGAATCTTTTTGAATGGCGAAATGTTTTTTCTTATTCCAACGTGACAGTTCTTCGTTTGAATGTACTTTTTTCAAGTTCACATCGACAATTGCAATATTACACGAGAGTTCCGAAGTATTTTTCGAAAATTCCGAAATTTTTTACACTGAGAAAACAATGTACCAGGATTTGTTAACTGTTAACAGATGTAAAGTTGAATATGGTGAAATCAATGATTTGTTAACAGTTAAAAAGTTAAATAAATATTTTTTAAAAGTTAATAAATTATTGTGACACAAATAAAATATTTCTTAATGACTAACAAATTTTGTAATAGTTAAGGAATATTTTAAAAAAAGTGCCAACTAAATATTCAGCATTTATAATGGTTTGAAAAGTAGAAACTACATTAAATCCATTAATTTACAATGGATTCCCAAAAAACGGGTCTCTCCAATCTTGAATAAATATCCGATCGAAATTCACGAATGCACGAGTTGTCCGTGAATTCAGTAAAAAAAAAAACATAGGACATGTCGATGGCGACAATTTCGTATCAGTAAATAAATCAGTAACATTATTTCACAACGGAAGTAAAAAATGAAATCATTAAAAAAAATTGGAGCAACGTGATCGTCGTAGGAAAAGTTGAAAACTGCTCAAAGGAGCAGATTGGAACATAAATAAGTGGACTTCTCTACCGCGAATCTCGTTTTTCGCAATTATTGAGCAGCAAACTTTTTTATTTTACGTCCAGAAGTCCAAACGACGCGAGAGATTGCAGAACGTCGACGGGCGTGTAAAACGTAACGAGAGAGTGAGAAAGATAGATATATATAGGTAGAGAGAAAAAGAGAGAGAGAGAGAGAGAGAGAGAGAGAGAGAGAGAGAGAGAGGGAGAGAGAGTGAATAAATTCAGCAAGCAAGCAACGGGCAGATATGAAATGAGTCACGCACGCCTACCTGAAAGTAGGACTCTCTCGATGCTCCGCTTCGCTCGCAAAATATATCTATATATACAAATATATGAGGCATTCCACGTCAAGTCAAACACCTTATTTTTTGAAATCGCCAAAAATCGCAAACAAATTTTTAGAAGGAAGTTCTAACTATCAAGAAAATTTGTTATTTTTTTCAGATTTTTAAAGTACATTTTTTAGCCGGAAAAAAATACAAAAAATTTGTTTGTCCCATTTTGTAACTCGAAAATTATTCATCGTACGAAAAAAAACGTAGAACATAAAATTTAGGATTTTTAACGTGCTTTTCACTGAATTTTTTTACAAACTCCTCCGAAAGCTCCATATGCCATTTTCGGAGCAAATAATGTTTTGATGTTTTTTTTTTCTCAGAATTGACATCTTCGATTCGTCTGTAGTTTTAACAGTTTTTTACTTGATATATTTATAGACTATACAAAAATTGGCGTAGTGGGGAATCCATTATTTCAAATGCATTTTTGTTGATACAATCTATCATTATAGAGTGTTTGAACGAAATAGTGTAGACACTGATATTTTATCATTATTCATCGTAGGCAGGGAAAAATAATGAAATAATCTCGTTTTGATACTGCGAAGACGATTCCAGGAACGAAGCAGTATCATTGCTTCATTCCTAAAAATCACGCCCTGATCGAACTAAAAAAGTACTCATTGACCATAGAAACGTCGGTGTATCCGAAGAGGGTAAATTAATCCTTTTTTGCAATCGAGAGACGTGAGTAGCCTTTGACATTAATTTGAACAGACTTTATCGGTGTCCATGGTTCCATTGATAAAGTTTATTAGAATGTACACAAAGATATAACAAAAAAAAAAATTAAAAAAGTTTTAAAAAATTGAAAAAGTACAAAAAATAAACAAAAATGCGGTTAATGCACAGAGAAATTTGTGTATTCATTAATGATGAAAAACGCATGGGGAGGAATGGATTCTCCGCTAAGCTAATTTTTTATAGTCTGTAAATATATCAAGTAAAAAACTGTTAAAACTACAGACAAATCGAAGATGTCAATTCTGAGAAAAAAAACATCAAAACATTATTTGCTCGGAAAATGGCATACAGAGATTTTGGAGGAGTTCGTAAAAAATTTCAGTGAAAAGTACGTTGATAAGCCTAAATTTCATGTTCCACTTTTTTTTTCGTACGATGAATAATTTTCGAGTTACGAAATGGAACAAGAATTTTTTTTTGTATTTTTTTCCGGATAAAATATGTAATATAAAAATCTGAAAAAAATCACAAATTTTCTTGAAAGTAAGAACTACTTTATAAAAATTTATATGCGATTTTTGGTGATTTCGAAAAATGGGGTGGCCGACTTGACGTGGAATGCCTCATATATAAATATAGATGTAGAGTCGAGACAGACCAGTATATCGTGGTGGTAGTCCCAATACATTGTCCGAATATACATATATATGGGTCATTCCACACCGATTCGACCTGGGTCTGACTTTTCACCTCTTCGATTTTGTCCGCAATTTTTTATGGTTTTGTGGTACCTCTGAAAAGCTCTCGGGATTTTATTCAGATTTTTTTTGAGTGATTTGACAACTAGAATTTTATAAACGAATTATTTTTAGTACAAATTTAAAAATTTGGAAAAAATCACAAAAATCCCTTTCTTTATATGAGAAATTTCAAGCAATGTTCGATTCCGATTCGATTTTTCAAAAGATCGATTCTTGACCTTGAAAATCGAAAGTTTGATTTTTTATTAAATTCATTATTTATTAAGGATTGGCAATTCAATAAAGATTGACGAGGTTATCAACGTCGAGGTTAAAAGAAAAAAAAGTATGTGAAAATGCGCGAAAAAGATTTTTTCTGATTTTTTAATTTGGTCTAAAAATAATTTGTTTCTAAAATTATAGTTGAGTCAATTCGCTCCGAAAAAATCTGAAAAGAATCCTGAGTGCTCTTCAGAGCTACTACAAAACCATAAAAAATTGCGGACAAAATCGGAGAGGTCAGACCCAAGTCGAATCGGTGTAGAATGCCCCATATATATATAATATATATATTGCACCGCCTTCTTCCTCGTTCAGACCGGAAGAACGATTGTTCTGCCACGACGAATATCACCGACGCGAATCTTTCAACCGCTGACTCGTCCTGAGTTGAATCTTGGGCTTCGTATCTTTTTTTACCCTATTCGCAAACTTTGGAGTTTTTCAAAAAATTGCGCTACCGAGCTAAAAATATCTCCAATTTATGAAATTGTGAAAAACAATCGAATTTATTCGACAAAGTGTGAAATAATTGTCATAAAACATCACAAATGTGATGAAGTTGATTGAGGAATAAGAATTTTGAGTGGAATGGAAAAAAAAATGCCTGAATAGAAAGGTCGTCTCTTTTTATTTTTTTTCAAGATTGATTGTCGATTTTACTACACGACAAAAAAAATTGACTTTATCCCAGCAATTACGATGGTAATTGTTTTTCGGTGAACGAGAGGCTTTTACGGAAAGAAACAATCGATAATTTAATAAAATGTTCCGCTTTATTTTTAACAGGATTGTTAAAGCTTTTTCTGCATTCTTCTATCGTGATTTTGCAGAGATTAAAAAAATGTATTTCCCATCTTCAATTTTTTTTATGTACTTGAAGTTCACAAAGTTCAGCGGAATGAAAATTCGACAGATGTATTTTTTAATCGAAAAAAAAAGATTCTCGCAGCAATAAATAAGTGGCAAATAATTTTTTCGAATTATGGAAAAACTTTAAAAAAAATAATTGGCGAGTTTTAGCAGGGTCATATACTTTTTTCGTTTAAGAATTACATTTATCGATTTATCGTTCGGAATTTCAATTCCATATTTTTTAGACGTTCACATATGTGAGAAATATATTTTCAGCATACTTTGAGAATATTGAATTATTATTATTCAACATTTGTTTCAACTACATATATTTAATTTTAATTAATTAATTTTAATTAATTTGATTAATTTTAATTAAATTGATTAATTTTAATTAATTTGAATAATTTTAATTAATTTGATTAATTTTAATTAATTTAATTAATTAATTTTCGAAAATATATATCTTTTAGACCAAAATATATATTGATATATACGGCGTCACTTTATTTTAATTGAGATTTATTTGCCTGAAATTCCGAACATTCAAAATGAACGAAAATTTCAGTATAAAAAGTGTTAGAGATCAGACGATGTTAAAAGTCGGAATACCAATCCAATTTTTTGTCAGTCATTTCTCGAACAAGAATGAATTTTTTTTTTTAATTTTTTTTGCAAAACTAACTTTTCCGGAATACACCCCCATCCACCCTTAAGATGAACTATTTTATTTCGACAAGTAAATATCAAAATATCACTCCAATTTTTTCTGAGTAATTTTATAAAAGTACATAAAGATTTTGAAAATTTTTTCGGAAATTAACTTTTCTGGAACACATCCCCCAACCACCCTTAAAATTAACTTTGGTACATGTTTCGAAAAGTAGATATCAAAATATCAATTCAATTTTTTCTGAGAAATTTTATAAAAATACATAAAGATTTAAAAAATTTGGTTGAAAACTAACTTTTCCGGAACACACCCCCCAACCACCCTAAGACTAACTTTTTCATTTCGACAAGTAAATATCAAATTATCAATCCAATTTTTTCTGAGTAATTTTATAAAAATACATAACAATTTTGAAATTTTTTTCGGAATTTAACTTTTCCGGAACACACCCCCCAACCACCCTCAACATTAACTATTTTATTTCGATAAGTAAATATTAAAGGATCAATCCAATTTTTTCTGAGTAACTTTATAAAAATGCATAAAGATTTTAAAAAATTTTTGGAAACCCTAACTTTTCCGGAACACACCCCCCAATCACCCTTAAGATTGACTATTTTATTTCGACAAGTAAATATCAAAATATCAATCAAATTTTTTCTGAGTAACTTTATAAAAATACATAAAGATTTTTTTTTTTTATCGGAAACTAACTATAGTCTACGATATATTTTTTTATTATTTGATTACTTTTTTAAAAATGATTTTTACCGCCGCGTGCATATTTGCTGTTGTAATTTACATCGTTTGATACAACGTAAATGGTTTTATTCTTTAATAAAATCCACATTTCTTAAATAATTTCAAAGTGAAAAATCGTGGAAATATATTTTAGGCTCTTAATTAAGAACTTGCGATGGTAAATACGAAAGCTAATGTATTACTAAAAATGAATTTAATTAAAATTCAACTCGTAGCTTGCAGCAACGCAAACTTCAATATCATGCCTATTGTTAAAAAATAATTCGATGCTGGAAAAAATGTGGGAAAATTGAGGAACATTTTTTCCGTGCAGAAAAAAAACTCTAGCATTCAAAAATCAATTGTACCATACATGGTCCGTATTGTATGGGGCATTCCATACCAAGTCGACCTGAGTGTGACCCTTGACCTCCCTGATTCCGCTTATGATTTTTTATATGATTCTTCCAACTCAAAATAGCATTCAGAATTTTTTTTAGATTTTAAAAACCAAATTTGAGTACGTTATGATTTTTTGAACATTTTTTTCGAAAACCTCGAGGTACTTTAAAAATCTGAAAAAATTCTCAAAAATCTGGTCGTAAAAATGGCAATTTTTTACCCAAAATTCATGATGTCCAGGATTTCCCTTCCACCTCGATTTTAGGTTTTTTTGAAGAAAACGTAAAAAAAATAGATGCAGAAATTGATCTACCGTGAAAAGGGGCTTGAATATTTTTATCGTTAACCAACAATTTCCAAAAATAGTTGGTTAATTTCTGCATCTATTTTTTTTAGGTTTTCTTCATAAAAACCTAAAATCGAGGTGGAAGCGAAAGTCTGGACATCATCAATTTTGGGTCAAAAATGTTCATTTTTGACACCGGATTTTTGAAAAAAAATTCAGATTTTTAAATTACCTCGAAGTTGTCGAAAAAAATGTTCAAAAAATCATAACGTACTCAAATTTGGTTTAAAAAATCTGAATACTATTTTGCGTTGGAAAAATCATATGAAAAATCGTAAACGAAATCAGCGAGGTCGAGGGTCACACTCAGGTCCACTTGGTATGGAATACCCCATATACTACATATTTCCATATGCCGACCGTAAAATTGTGGGAATATAGAGCGGCGAATAATTATATATTCGCATTTTTTTCTTTTTTTTCAACCCTTTTCCGTTGTTCGCTTTTTTACAGGCGTAGGGGTAGAGGGTGCAACATCGAAGCGCTGGAGGGTTTGAGGCAGTAAAACTGGCTGGCCTAGAATGTTCACTAACATGCGGAGCACCCTGCAAACTGTTCCCGAGTCCGTGCCCACCGACCGCGTCACAAACTCAAAAGTAAGTTTTTGCTTTTTGTCTTCTCAAAAAAAAAAAAAAAAAAAAATTCGAACCCCCATTCCAGGCATTTTGAAATTTATCATTATTACAATAATATCCATGGATTAATGAATAAGGGCATTATCGTGTGTCGTTCGACCACACGATGTCAGGAAATGTCGTGGGTACGAGTTTTTTCATTTTCTACATTTTTTTTAGCCTCTTTCTTCGTTTAATAATTCTGCGGTTTACCAACGACGGGGTTGTTACGTATTACATTTTACTTTCGCATGCGAAGAAACGCTCCAACCATCACGAGGATATAGAATAATAATTATCAAATACGAATTAATTACAAGCAATTAATTTTTAATTGATCAATCATCATTAAATCAATTAATTTTTGGATATTAACCCTCGCTGGTCATCGCGGGTCAAATTGACCCGAGCTTTCACTCCGAGCTCAAATATCAAGTTTTTCCAAAAAAATCTTTCAAACTGAGTCACCATTTTTTAATAAAGGGGGATGGTCACTGTGACGGGGCTAAAAATAGCGGATTTTCGGGATTTTTTTTTCCATGTAGGGGAGCGTGGGGCTAGTTGTAACAGTTTTTGGAAAAAGGCCTGTAACACCTAAAATATGTATGCTTTTAAGATTGTGAGTAAGAGAGTTTTTAAAGTATATATCTGAGCTCTAATTCCAATTGAAAAATAATTTTACATCTTTACCCATCTTTTACACCAGACGTTTTTTGAAAAAACGGGAGCTGTTACAACTTACCCCATGTCTGGGGCTAGTTGTAACAGGCTCGGGGCAAGTTGTAACAATGAAAAGACTGGCGACATTTATAAGAAAGAACACGTTTTTATTGGTTCACAGTCTTGTATTATTCATCGTGGTTCATTCTTGTGATGATTATAATCTTTGGTAGTCTCTCATGCTAAAAAAAATACAATACAATAACTTAGCTTATTTTTCTGGGCAATATTAGAGTAAATAAGAGTTGAAGAATGCACAAAAAGCCGCAAATAATTTGTAATACTATGTAATCGCTATACTACAAGTTGTAATAATATTATTTATACAAATACATGTAGAGAACAGAAAAAAAAATACACGCGCATGGGGCAAGTTCTAACATGTTACAACTTGCCCCATGGGCTCATTATGTCTACACTT
The DNA here is from genome assembly GCA_946863875.1 of Alloplasta piceator. Taxonomy (NCBI): domain Eukaryota; kingdom Metazoa; phylum Arthropoda; class Insecta; order Hymenoptera; family Ichneumonidae; genus Alloplasta; species Alloplasta piceator. The sequence goes on along the minus strand of OX333071.1, from coordinate 19,658,795 downwards.
AATGAAATATCTCAAAAACTACAAATTTTAGAATAATTTTCAAAAAAAGCAAATGAAAGCCAGTTAAATTTACGATGTAACAAGGAAAAAACAATAAACAATTAATTTAATCTTAACAGTCAAAATCAACATTTTCGTAAGTATTTTTTTTACGAAACCTGGCCGAAATAGAGCTCTTGTGCATATCCTCTTATTTTGATGTCTCGTGCACTGAGAGCAAAAATTACTGAATTTGAGAACAAGAATTTATTTATTAAATGAAAGTATTAATTCGATTATTTATTTGTTGAACCATGAAAATCACTCTTCATTTAAAAAAATATTTTCACGAATCTATTACTCCATTATATTGAACTCTTATCTAATAGTAACAATTAAATGCATGATAGATTTGATTAAATTTGTATTCATTGGATTAATTACATTGATCGCATCATAAACATGAGATTTATTTGAATCTAAAAAACGAATTCAATACAAAATTATTTTTTTCGAAAAAATTATTTTCTTGCAATAAAGTCATTATTATTTTACTTCAAAAAATATTTTCATTTAAATAGATTTGATTGAATTTGTATTCATTAGATTAATTACATTTATCGCATCATAAACATTAGATTATTTGAATCTAAAATGATGATTATTTGAATCTAAAAAACGACTTCAATACGAAATTATTTTTTTTTAAGAACATTATTTATGGCATCATAAACATGAGATTATTTGGATCTAAAAAATGACTTCAATACGAAATTATTTTTTTCGAACAAAATTATTTCTTTGCAATAAGTTCATCATTATTTTACTTCTAAAAATATCTTTATTTAAATAGATTTCGATAAATTTGCATTCATTGGATTAATTAGATTTATTGCATCATAAACATGAGATTGATTATTTGAATCTGAAAAACGACATCGATATTAAATTATTTTTTTTTCGAACAAAATTATTTCTTTGCAACAAATTCATTATCATTTTACTCCTAAAAATATTTCTGTAGTATTTTCAATATTTATTAGATGTAAAATTGATTGTGATTATTTGAAACGAAGCTGTAGTAAAATAAATAACACATTATTTTATTCCAATAGAATATTTGTTTGGAATGATGAAATTTTGATTTCCTTCAAGCAAAGAACTATCATTTCTATAGTATACAACTTATGTATAGTTGCATAAGTTGTTAAAAATTAAAAAAACTGGTTTTTCAAATGTTTTCTTATATTCGAATCTTCATAACTCCTAACTTGTTTCAAGTGCATAGTAGTAGTCGATAGCGTAATAGGTAGCGTGTTAGGTAGTTAGGTAGGATAGGTATGATGGTAGGTAGGGTCGAGGGTTCGAATCTCGATCGGACAGAGAAGTTAGATCGGAGAATTGGCGCAGATTTGTCTTTTTTTCTATTTATCTCTTTTTGGGGTCACTAAACTATGCATATTAAATTATTTCGCAAGGGCTATATATTTTTTATAAAATGTTTAGCAACAATTAATAAACACGCATTTGATTGAATCAATCATTTTTCCTGTTGATTGGACTAATTAATTTGTTGATTCAACAAATTTTTTTTCTCAGTGCTTCCTGTATTAAAAGACGTGCATGTTTTGAATGATAAAATGTGTTCTCGATTCAAACAACATATTGCATATAATTGATAACATATTGTTAGATTCAAGTAAATTCGTTTATTGAAACAGAAATTTATGGAATTGACTGAAAAAAATGAACCAAGTAAATATATAAGGCAACCAATCTAATATGTTTTGGCAAATAATGAAAAAAATGATTTTTTGTTTTCAAAACTTTATTTCATTGGTTCTAGTATTTTTTTCTCTCAGTGCGGGGTATTAGCGGTGTTTACGTTATGCTGCGTGTTATAAGAAGCACATTCAGCAAAAAAATTAAATCAAAATGTTTTTAATTCCCGGTCAAAATTGAGTGTTACAACTTACCCCTGTTACAACTAGCCCCACGCTCCCCTAAATATTAAAAAAAAAAAAAACATTTCTTTCATGTACTGAAATGTTCAAAGATAATTCCTATATTTTAAAATCAATCGGATAGGTGCTTTTTTTTGACAACCATCCAAAAATTTGTTCGGGTCAAATTGACCCAGTGTTACCAACTTGGAATTATTTTGAGGTGTCGAGGGTTAATTTCCAAATATTAATATGGGTATGTATATATATATTTTTTTAATTTTTTTTCTTTGCCTTTTAACGTCACCCACGACGTTTCCACTTTGCAAATGTTGGGTCGCACATTGCGTGGCTTTCTTTATTCTCTCATATATTACAATATTGTCACGTGATAATTTCAATGTCGAGGCTCAGGCTGCATAATCACTGGTGAAAAACATATATTTCATATATATTATAGTCGTATGTATGTTTATAAATGGTACATATATTTACAACAACGTTATAATATGTTGCATCTTTGCTCGTTTGGGACACGCGTTATGATCTCTTTGAGAGCTGCTGCTTCGTGACGTCCTTCGGCATTTAAATGGTATAAGGCGCCCAGAAGTGTTACGTCATTCATACATAATCTATATGCACACATCGTATACATAAACATATATGTTTAGAGAGAGAGAGAGAGAAATAAATACATCACACGTGTATCATATTTCTATGCGATATATGAAGTAGTCCTTGCGAATTCGTCACTTTTTCGATCCCCATATTTGACAGTGGGGGTGGGGGTTGAAGAGTCGACTAACAAATATTTCGAACGGCTGAAATCCCGAATTTTACGATTACAAGCGTTAGAATAACGAAGCGCCGAAATCCCGATCGCCAGAAAAGAGAAAGTCGAGAGAGCTGCCCCATGCGTAAGAGAGAGAGGAGGCGCATCTCTCTCTCTCTTACGCATGGGGCGGCTCCCTCCGCTTTCGCTTTTCTGGCGTTCGGGATTTCGGCGCTTCGTTATTCGAACGCTCGTAATCGTGAAATGCGGGATTTCGGCCGTTCGAAATATTGGTTAGTCGATTCTTCGACCCCCACCCGACAGTGGCAAGATTTTGGTACGAATGAGTTCAATTTGTGTTTTTAAAAAATATTTTTATATTTTTTTATCCATCCCCATTTTTCAATGAATTGACTCCGAAAGAATCATATTAATATCATATATTAAAAAATATATCCGAGATGCTGATATACAGTATAATATATCGAATGCAAGATATATCACACATATATAAAAATATTTATAAATATTAACCCTCTTGCACTGGGTCTTTTAAGGCACAAGCAAAATTTTCAAATGGAATATCTCTGGAATTAGAAAAATTGTAAAAAAAAAATTTGCTTACTATGAATGGTTAAATAAACGATTGGATCATGGAAAAAAATGTTACAAAAGTAATTCAGATTTTTTTCAGATTTTTTTGACTTTTTTTTTCTTTGAAAAAACATTGGCAGGACTTTAACGACCCAGAGTACAGTGTCCCAAAATTTGAGTGAGACAGAGGGTTAATATTTTTAATTAATTTAATTCATTTCTTAATTAGTTGAGTAATAATTTAATGGTTAATTAAATTTAATATTGATATTAATAAATATCCGAAATGCATCTTTTATTTTTTTATGAAAATAATTTGTTACGGAAATTTTTTGTTTAATGAATGAAATATAAACATTTTTTGATCTCACAATTTATACAATAGAAAGAAAATTTGCGAATCGTCGAAAATATCAATGAGGGTTGAAAAAAGGGGTTGCATGGACGAAGAATGCTTCATATATTTATATTTTTATTTACATACGTATTTTATATATTATATTTACGACATTGACAATATCATAATGCGGCATGATCGATATTTGTACTCTCGTTATGCAATTCGTCGCAAGGTGAATTTTAATTCTTCCACCCCCGCGCCCTCGAAAGAAAGACCCTCGAACGCGAGGAAGAATCAATCTGCAAGCGTTGTTTCGCTCGAGAGCCACGTCGATACGCTTTATACGCTATAATTATCCATCGATATACATATATATTATATAACATATGGAATATATCATTGGTATCCTTTTGCAAAATTAACCCCTAAAATTTCGATAAAACGCGAGAAGATGCGAAACCTGCTCAGTCGGTAACAAAAACTGTAATGTAATGTTTTTTATTGAAAAACGAGAAAAATTTCAACTGTGCGTGTAAGTTCTACATAGTGCGTGAAATTTTGCTCTCATTTCTGCGAAATATTGATGCATTTCCGTGAAAATTCGATTACAGATTTTGTTACCGACCGAGCAAATTGCACTTTTCCAAGGATTTTTATTTGTGTTGCCGCATTTTTTTTCGAAAAAGGAATCATTTGTATTTTGGTGGAATATTCCTTGTTACAAATGATCTCGGTAAAGGACGATTTGTATCGCACACTCGGCGAATAAATGTCGATTTTGTGGGATGTGCGTACGTAAACGAGCAAATGGGAAAGGTGATAATGAACCGTCGAACGTGAAACAAGCTTCACAATCGTGCGTAAACTGCTGCTGGCTGTGTCGCTGGTGCAAACGTGTAACGGTAAGATTTTAATGATAAAATCGTAAGATTTGAAATTCTGAACGTTCGGTTGAACGAAAAAATGTACAAATGCAATTATTAAGGTTTTAGTCCACTCTGGAAGGCCAAAAAAGCAATTTTTTTATATTCTTTTCCCAGCTCCTTCATTATAGACATGACTATAATAGTATATTACGATACTAGTGCGATGAAACTTTTTGTGACGAATGTGAGTTTGCAGCATGACCGAAGGCGAATGTTGCAATCACACGAGTTGAGAAAAAGTTTCTCGCACGAGTATCGTACGAAATTTTATCGTACGAGTGCGCAAAGTGCCAGTTTGAGCACGCGCAACGTGCGCAAAGTGGCACTTTGCGCACGGCGTGCAATAAAACGGTTATTACAACATTGTTTCATCCTTTGAAAGTACAAAACGAAAATTTATTTTTTTATTTTCATTCTTTGAAACATGGCCGAGTGTTAATCTTAGGATTAGCAAGTCTGAAACAAAAAAAAAAAAGCATTTTAAAGAGGAAGGTTTCTTACACAATAATTTACCACCGTTATTGAAAAATCGATGAAAAAAAATTGCGGATGTTTGAAATGGAAATGAAAAATTGAATTTTTCACAGTTTATTTAAAACATCCGCCATTTTTTTTTAAATTGATTTTTCATTAACGATGGTGAATTGTTTACCATTCGAAATTGTTTACCAATTCGAAATTTGCCAAATTCATCATTTTTCAAATTTTTTTTTTTTAATATTTTTTTTTCGTAGCCCCAAGTATACTCTTTAAGGATTTTGAGTCCGTACCGTCCCTTTCAAAAGTTTGGTACCTCTTCTCATTTCACTAAATTTTATTGAGATTGATAAATACTTAAATTCGTATCATAACACCGTTGATGTGAAAAGAAGTATCGTAATTGTGCATATTAACGGTAGAAAATTATTATTTGTGTATTACATCAAGTTTTAACAATGTTTTTACAAGCGAGGATTAACCATTGGACGTTTTGTGCAAACTTGACAACGCTAAAATCCCGATAGTGGGAACTGTTCATTATCAAAAGAATTTTGATTATTTTATATCGCAACTATAGAAATATAAACATACATAACCTCGAAACCTCTTTATGGTGCAAGAAACGACGTTGTACGTGAACGAAAATGAGTATTTGAATTTCCCGCTACTTTCAGTCAGAGTTGTAAATAATGCATTACTTTGATAATACATTACTGTATTTATTACCCATTACACTGCATAATGTGAAATGGATGAGAGTAACATTACGAAATACAAAAGTAATGTGTAATGGATGCATGTGCCATTACAAATAAAAAAGTAATGTGTAATGGATGCGTGTTCCATTACAAATAAAAAAGTTATGTGTAATGTATGCATGTTCCATTACAAATGAAAAAAGTAATGTGTAATGGATGCATGTCCCATTACAAATAGAAAAATTGCCGTGCTCGTATTAGAAACTTGCACATTGCTGTCTCATTATTTTATTTCGCTCACTAAAAGTTCATCCACAATTATAACAAATGATCCATAAAGTTAAAAAATAGAAACAAAAAACAGACAGTTCATTGTTAAATATGAAGTACGAAAATGTACTCAATCCTAAAAATTATCTAACTTTACATTGAACTTGCTTTTACACGCTGTTACCTATAATAATAAGCAATCTAATAAAAATTACAAGTTACTGATACAAAATTTGTCGCCTTATTGAATTTCTAAATAATGTGCATGTTCTTTTTTTTTAACTTTATGGATCATTTGTGATAATTGTGGATGAACTTTTAGTGAGCGAAGTAAAATAATGAGACAGCAATGTGCAAGTTTCTAATACGAGCACGGCAATTTTTTTGTTTGTAATGGAATTCTCCACTGCAATTAACTTTTTTTTAAAATTGTAATTTGTAATGGAACGTGCAAATATTACACAATACTTTTTTTATTTCTAATGGAACACGCATCCATTACACATTACTATTTTCATTTGTAATAGAACATCCATCTATTACACATTACTTTTGTAATGTGTAATTAAACATCATTTTTCACAAAAAAAAAAATAGTAATTACAAAGTTACTTCAGTTTCCATAGGGCTGCGTGTAATTTGTTAATTCTAAATTCTCAGTAGCCAGTTTCCTAATCGTCGTGAAATTTGTACACAACCTATAAAATATTTTACATAATGACATATCAAATTTTAAATATTTCATCATCATTTTTAATTTTGGGAACCACATCCTTAAGGCGAACGCAGAACAATTTTTTCGTAACTATAATAGTTTTCGAGATACTTGAAAAATAAACTTGAAAATTTGAAACAGTAGTGAAATTTCGAATTTTGCATAACTTTTGAAATTTTTTAAAAAAATTTTTCCTCCTGTAAAACTTTGTTTTATGATGAAGGAAAACTTCTGCCTGAATTTCATCGAAATTGAAAGGGGTCGATTCCAACTATTGGTCGATTTGACATGGAATGACCCATATATTTCATATGTATGTCGCATATATTTGACTTTCATGGATGTTTCACCAATCCTAATCCTCAATTGTATTCAGTACAATAATCATAATTAATTACTTGAAGTTCTTGTAGTTTCTTCATTGATTGTGCACTTGAAAAACGCCCCATATACTTCCAAAAAAATTGAGGGCAGGTAAAAAGACTTCACGATTTCAAGAGTCGTGGACGAGGTGTGGACAGAAAAGCTTTTAGCATCGAAAATTGAATACAAGTTAAGGAAAAAAATAGCTATTTTGCTTCCACCGATCCGATATATTGAATTTTCTTTCACTTCAATTGTACTCCAGTTGCACTCGACTTGTTTGCACATCCAACAATGGCGCGTATTGTTTTGCTTAACAAAGCGAGAGAAAGAGAGCGAGATTTGTAGATAGTCGAGGGAGAAGAAAAAAAAAATAAAAAAAGTCTCTTCGTTGTCGAGTCGTTTCGTCGTGTAACCGATAGATGGCGATCGAATACTGTTTACGAGAACTCCGAGTGCTCCGTAAAGTATATAAGGGGCGTTCCATCCCAAATCGGACAATTTGAAAATCTTTTTTTTTTATTTCCTCAATTTTTTAATATTTTTTAGTACCCATCAAAAGGCCCTTCCTGTTAAATTTCGAAATTTTTTTGATTACCCGTTCAAAAGATATTAATTTTTTTAAAAAAACCGCTCTTTTTTTGATATTTTGGTCATAACTTGTTTGACAATGATCCAAATTAAAAGTTTTTTTTTCAAAATTTGTTTTTTTCTAATGTGTCTTATTTTGTTAATGTTTCTCAGGTGAAAATTTGACAGCAATATTCGGTAGACTATTTAGGTTCAATGCCCACTCATACAATTCTTGAACTGTTGTTATTTGTTCATCGATTAATTATTAATTTTAAACATCTGTTAACAATGAAAAAGTGTTAAAATTAATTCAAAATGATTCAAAAAATACTATACAGTAACATAAATTGGTATTCATAATAATTTATAAAAAAAATTTTTTGATTTTCAAAAATCGAAAAAAAAAGTCGTTATTGAAATCCCACGATCGGACTAGTCTTAAAAATTGTTGAATAGATAGATGTTTAAAACAAAAAATAAAAATAAAAAATGACACCCACTTTTAAAAACGCGATTTAAAGTTTAGAACTCAAAAAACTCATTCAAAAACTCGTCGAATATTTTTGCTGTATTTTTTTCTGAAACGGCCATAAAAAACAAAAATTTTGAAAAAAAAAACTTTTAATTTGGACGATTATTAAAGAAGTTATGACCAAAATACAAAAAACGTGCGGTTTTTTTTGTTAATTTAATATCTTTTGAGCGGGTAATAAAAAAAATCTCAAAATTTAACAGGAAGGGTCTTTTGATGGGTACTGAAAAATTTAAAAAAATTGAGGAACATTTTTTTTTTAAACTGTCCGATTTGGGATGGAACGCCCCATGTACAAAATTGGCAATTTTTGTTTGTATTTCATATGTTTTTTATAATGTCTCAAAATAGAGAGAAAATTCTGAAAAAAATCATTTGCGTTCAGAAAAATTAACGCATTCGATTTGTTGAAGAAAAAAAAGAACTTAACCAAAAATCGTTGAACAATTATTTGTTTAAACCATTTATCAACAACTGTTGGGCAATATTATTATTGATAATTGTTGTTTATGGCATGCCAAATGTTGCGGAATTTTTTCATGAAATTTTTGGTTGGGACGGTAGGGACAAAGCATCCTTAATAAAGAGCTCTTTGCATCGGTTTGGAGCACGAGTGACGTCAATTACAGCCTCCCTGGCGCACTTGTTGTCTTTTTACATCGTCTAAAAACAATTTTCGTCCCTTGGCAATCTGTAACCGACATTGAGATACGATACAATTCTACGCATTTCTGGTAAAAACAATTTTTATTAAAAATACACTTTTCTTTCTTTCTCTCTCTCTCTCTTCATCTATAAGTTATGCAGTTTAAAACTGATGAACCTTATTGTCGTGATGAAACTTTTTATATAAAGTAAAATATAAAATTATATAAATATATTTAAAAAAATTGTATGCCACATCTTCAAATTTTAAGAATTTCACTTAAATGCACGAGGATTGTAAAAGCGAATAATTAAAACGTTTTATCGGAAAGACAAACAGTTTATACCGGGTGTCCCATTTTAATCTTACAGTTGATTTATTTCGAAAAATATTGCTCCGATCAAAAATTGAGTCAGATAAAACTTTTACACTGAAAAAAAAATTTGTGTGAATCAAGAAAACGTTTTGTCAAATACGTTCAACTAGATATTTATTTGGTCTAACTAAATATTTAGTTTTTTGAACAATTCTGCGCTTCGGTTGACTAAAATATTATTCAGGCAAAAAAATGTTGAATTGTACTAACTAAATTATCTAGTTGAACGTATTTGACAAAAGATTTTGTTGATTCAACCATCTTTTTTTTCAGTGTAGGGTTCAAAGAAAGCCGTTAAAAAAAATGTTTTTGGTCCAAAATTTAAAGGGGTGGTGTTAAGATGGCCGAAAGGTTTTTTAAACAATGAAAACATGGTTTTTTTTCACCAAAAAATGTGTCAAGTCAAAACTAACAACTTTCCTACTAAAAATATTCCTACAAAAGATGTTAGATTTGATCTGAAACATTTTTTGGTAAAAAAAAATCGTGTTTCCATTAAAAAAAAAACATGTCAGCCATCTTAACGCCGCCATTTTGAATTTTGGACCAAAACAAAAATTTTTTTTGTACGTCCCCCTCTGAACCCTAAAAGTTTCATCCCACTCAATTTTTTATCGGAGCAGTATTTTTCAAGATAATTCAGCTGTAAGATTAAAATGGGACACCCTCTATTATGGGCTGTATCGAAAAAATGTTCCTACAAAAGATGTTAGATTTAATCTGAAAAAATTTTTGGTGAAAAAAAAAATCATGTTTCCATTTTAAAAAAACATGTCAGCCATCTTAACGCCGCCATTTTGAATTTTGGACCAGAACAAAAATTTTTTTTGAACGTCCCCTTCTGAATCCTAAAAGTTTTATCCTACTCAATTTTTGATCGGAGCAATATTTTTCGAAATAAATCAACCGTAAGATTAAAACGGGACACCCGGTATATATAGTTTTTTATTCCATAGGGAAAGCATAATTTTAATGATATTGAAATTCGCATCATTGCAATGCAACGAAAATAAATTTTTTGAATCCATCTTTAGTGAGATTTAAGTTTTGCTCGTGCATTTAAAATCTTAAATTCTTAATGGAGGACCAAACATAAATTTTTATGATTTGGAATTTAAAAATTTCTTAGGAAGAATGGAATTTTGTTGATAAATTGACAATTTCACGAAATCATCAACAAAACGTTAATCCAATATTGACTGGTTATTTGATTAATTAATTTATTAATTATATGGTAAATTTGTTTAAATTACTCGCAAACATGAGTCTTTTCGTCATTTTGCATTGAATTCCTTTTTTAAAATGAAAAATGCAAATCATCTTGAGACTGGAAGTTGAAGTACAGTGGACGCTCCCATAATTCAATTTTCCCCTCATTCCCCCACTTTATATCTGCATAGCACATTTCACGGAAATTTATTATTTCTGAAGTGTAAGAATTCCTTTTTCGTTGAGAAATATACACTAATTGATGATAACATTTAATTCATCGTTTTTAATTGTGTGGAAAATTTGACAATTGAGGTTATGTTGCCCTCTCAGCATGGCAGCTGAGTTTGGAGTGGGGAGAAAGCGCGATAGGGGTGATCAAATTATGGGAGCGTGTTGCCATAGTAACGAGTAAAATTGTGGGAGCGATCAAATTATGGGAGATTAAATTGTGGGAGCGTCCACTGTACGAAGTTTTGGAGGAAAATAAACGTTGGGGTACGAATTGCCAAGACGAATTCTGGCGAAGCGTTTTCCGAGCCCGCGAGAGGAGGACGTAGCGGGGCCAGTCTCGGGCGAGAGGCCTATATAGACGAGTCGAACAGGCCCCGAAGGCTCTCTCCCGGTAGGACCATAAATGGTTGCGGGCAAAGAGGGATTCGCGCGACGGGAAATGTATACAATATGTGTATGTTAGACCACGTGAAGGCAAAATACAAGTTTGCGTGTGCCGGGACATATACCCGTTTGTAACAGTACATGTATATATTAGAGTGGGTCAAATAAAATGACTAATTTTTTTTTCCCTCGACATAATGAAAAATGTATCGTTTGACATCTCAAAAAAAGCCTCTGCAAGTATTAGCCCTTCATATTTAAATTAAGAGGTCGCTCATCGCAAATTTTTATTTCCCATTTAAATAACGTAGGAATTTTTTTTTTTAACTTTGGAATTTTATTAGACCTTAACCGTTGAGGTTAGGAGAGTTTTTTTAGCACATTTTTGTAGAACATTTGATGCTCTACAAAAAAGCTCTCTTGTATTTAATCGATAAAACTAACCGTTCAAAATATAATTATCACTAATTATCACCGATTATTTTTTGAGCTGTTAGTTTTATCGATTAGACACAGGAGAGCTTATTTGTAGAGCATCAAATGTTCTACAAAAATGTGCTGAAAAAACTCTCCCAACCCCAACGGTTAAAGTCTAATAAAATTCCAAAGTTGGAAAAAAAAATTCCCATGTTATTTAAATAGGAAATAGAAATTTGCGATGAGGGACCTCTTAATTTAAATATGAAGGGCTGATACTTGCATAGGGTTTTTTGGAGATGCCAAACAATACATTTTTCATTATGTCGAGGAAAAAAAATATATAGTCATTTTATTTGAGCCACCCTAGTATGTATATACAGTTGAACCGCGCTTATTTGGCCTTCGATTAACAGTGGTACCCAAATCATGAGAGTCCATCGCATTAAGGGGTTCGAAAGGAGGTCGAAAAAAGCGATTTTTCAAGAATTTTTTTCTGGAAAGACATTTTAATTTATTAACGTAAACTTTATATACATATTTTTGTAACTTTCAACTATATTATGAAAAATTTGATAAAATTTTAATCATTCGATCGATTTTCACCAAATTTAATAGCGGACTACCTCGATAGCTATATTAGCTCTGTGCAAAGTTTCAGTACAATATCTTAAAAATTACACAAGTTAGAGCGTTAACGCTATTTTTCAAAAAATTCATAATTTCATAAAATTTGAATAAAATGGATTTTCGCCAGATTCGATACCAAACATATTTGAATCAAAGTATTAAAAAAACAAAAAATTAAGTAAATCGTTCACACTTAAAGTATCAAAAGTGAACTTGGATTTTTGGGTAAAGAAAATAATTTCTCTCTGCCTGCAAAAAATTTTTTTTATTTTAAAGATAATCAAAACTTAGAGAGCAAAATGCTAGTTAATGATGCACCTTTAATGTAGGCACTGTAAATATAATTATAATTGATTTGAAAATGGAATGATATTGTGTAAACGATGCTCGTTTCACCGATTCGTGGAATTCGCGACAATCAATTATCCGCAACGACCAATCGAATTTTCCACTCGATTTATTGGTAATCTCCGGTCACGATTGTCGACACAACACTCGAGGATATATACATATATATATATATATATATATATATGCACAGCAAAATATTCAATACTCCGATATGCTTCGTCGGCAACTACTGCAACTTCTAACGGAGCTTCCTCATCGTCGCGATTGCGCACGTGGCGCCATCTGCAATGCCAATATAACTCGCTCGCTTTGCACTGATTGCCAATTTACTCAGCGAACCTCGCGATCCGTATATCCAACACCAAAACGAAGCTGTATAAGTGTATGTGTGCCGACAGCGCTAAATGAGCAACAAAGATGGATATTAGAGAGAGTATTTTCACATAAGTAGGCTCGAAAATGGATCGTCAAAAAGTCTGGAACCCAGAAAAAATAATGATTCAATTACCATTTTTATTGACCTCCATTTGCTCAAAACTTCATTGATTTTTTATTTAATATTGAAGATTTCTTCATTTTTTATCTTCATAAATTTAATTTGCACTGATAAACATCGATTTAGCTGAAAAAAAAATTTTGTTTGCAAATTATTTTTAATCAATTCCCACACGAGTCTCTGCTTATAATTTCCACTATAACAACCTATTTTTTTTTAAATTCTTTCTTGTTGAATAATTTTTAATTTATAGAAATAAAGAGTGACAAGATTGTAATTGCATTCTTTTTTTTATCAAATATCTTGCTCATTTTCTCAAATTAATTGGCAACATGAAAAAAAGGCGTTTTCTCGAAAAATATTCCTTGGTTATTCGCAGGAACCCGAGAGAATTTTTTTTACTGATTATTAAAGAATTTTTTGGCTTTTTAATGGATTTATTCAAGGCCAAAAAAGGGCAAATTTTTATAATTTTTTTCTTCGCTCCTTTATCAGATATGGCTATAGAACTGTTTTTGCAACATTATTTCATCCTTCGAAATTACAAAAAAAAAATTTTTTTTTATTTTGATTCTTTGAATAATTTATAGAAGGTGCCGAAATTCGAGTCTTCGAAAATGTCTTGTCACATGGCCGACAGTTATTAATCTCAGGATTAGCAAGAAAGAAAAAAAAAACATTTTAAAGAAAAAGGTTTTTTACACAACAATTTACCAGCGTTAAAATCGATTTTTCACTAACAGTGATAAATTGTTATGTAAGAAACCTTCCTCTTTAGAACGCTTTTTTATTTTTTTGTTTCAGAGTTGCCAATCCTGTGATTAACTGTCGGCCATGGGACAAAACATTTTCGAATTTCCTTCTATAAATTATTCAAAAATAAAAAAAAAAATATTTTTTTTTGTGTTTTCGAAGAATTAAACAATGTTGTAAACAGTTTTATAGCCATATCTGATAAAGGAGCTGAGAAAAAAAATCTTAAAACTAGGCTTTTTTTGACCCCCTAAAGTATAGTACCTTAATTCTGGCAGTTATTTAAAAAAAAAATCATTTTTATTAAGAAAAAATAATTCTCGTGTCCGATTCATCATTTTTCAATCATGACATCCTCTATAATTGACAATCGATTTGTTTTCTGATCACAATTATACTTTCTTACGTACTTAATATTCGACGAGAATTAACCCAAATAAAAAAAAATTGGATTAATGAAAAAAAAAAATTATATTGCCTTTTTTTGGATTAAAAAAATCAGGAAATTAAAATATTTGTTAACATACGTCCACACACTATCTGAAGTGCCCTGAATCGAAAAAACTTGCCAAGTGCGAGTCGAACTCGCGCTAGAAGGGTTCCGAACCATCTAGCCCAGTCGAGTTAGACGAAAAAAGAGACAAACATATACATTTATAGGGTTTAGCCTGCGAGAGAATGAGATAAAATACAGATATACAGTCTTTCCTATTCTCTTCGTCTCCTCTTTGTGCGGTGCTTCGTAGCCTCCCCACTCTGTCGAACCAAGAGAAAAGGCGTCGTGTAGTGAGTATAGTATCTATATATATACCCCCACCACTAGGAGTTGGAAAACATGAATAGAAGACTCTTTTATTATCAACTTTATTTTATTTTTATTATTTGTTGTTATAGCGGCAATAGAAATACACACTCTGTGAAAATTTAAACTGTCTATCTATTACGGTTCATGAGATACACCCCTGTGACAGACGGACGGACAGCCGAGGCTTAGTAATAGGGTTCCGTTGGATACCCTACGGGTACGGAACCCTAAAAACAACGATTTTCTTAAAATCTGTTTTCTCTACCTCGCCGGTCACACTGGGTCTTTTGTGCCCGCTCTCAAAACCAGGGCTAGGAAACGCTCGTGTTAAAAATGTTGCCAGCGTTAGTGGCGCCCCAAGCGACTAGGCGGAGTTCTGGGGAACTAACTACACCGGGATATATATCTGTATGCATAGCTATATATAGCTATGCATATAGATACTGGGGAACTACTGGGGAACTAACTACACCGGGATATATATCTGTATGCATAGCTATATATAGCTATGCATGTAGATACTGGGGAACTACTGGGGAACTAACTACACCGGGATATATATCTGTATGCATAGCTATATATATCCCGGTGTAGTTAGTTCCCCCAGAACGCCACCTAGTCGCTTGGGGTGCCACTAACGCTGGCAAACTTTTCTCCATAAGCGTGTTAAAAATGTTGCCAGCGTTAGTGGCGCCCCAAGCGACTAGGCGGCGTTCTGGGGAACTAACTACACCGGGATATATATCTGTATGCATAGCTATATATAGCTATGCATATAGATACTGGGGAACTACTGGGGAACTAAGTACACCGGGATATATATCTGTATGCATAGCTATATATAGCTATGCATATAGATATATATATCCCGGTGTAGTTAGTTCCCCAGAACGCCGCCTAGTCGCTTGGGGCGCCACTGACGCTGGCAAACTTTTCTCCATAAGCGTTTCCTAGCCCTGCTCAAAACTTACTCGCTCGTAGCTCGTAGTTCGTACACTAAGGAGAACCAAACTACGGGTGAAGGACCTTCCACATACTAAATTTTTTGTTAGGGAGGGGGGCACGTTCTGTCCTTTTTCCGTTACATGTTGAATTTCGTTCGGGTCATCAGCGACCAAGTGTGACCGCGGAGGGTTAAAAAAGGAAGTTTCATCATTTATGTTCGCAGTGTCTCTTATTGCATTTCGTGTTTATTTACTACAATGAGTTGGGAATATTAAAGAAAGAGTTTTATTCGTGGAAAATTTCTTTTCGTGACTCACTATTGCAATGTCCCGGTCGTTGGCAGTTGTCGGGGGGAAAATTTCTTCAACACTTCGTTCGCATGACGAATTTATGCAATATCCACTTGGCAAAATGCACGCCTATATACATGTATAAATGTAACTTATTTGAGAACATAACTCTTTGTGGCAGGTGGCGAATTTTCGCTTCGAACAATATAGTACAATATTACATCTATAACCAGACGACCGAGATAATACGTAACTTTTCGCCGCGAGGAAACCGAGTGGAGAATATTTCGTGTTACGTATAACTCGACTGTTTAGAATCGACCGAGAACGAGGCGCGAGGCGAACACTTTTGTGTGTTCTGTAATAGGGATCTGGAAAGCATTTTCGTCACTATAGCGGATAATTTAACGCGAAAACGGCTTTCGTTTTTTTTTTTTTCTATTTTTTCCCGATCGTAAAATTTTGTTTAAATTTTGACGTGAAATTTTTTTCAGACATCTGCAAAAATTGTTCTCGCAGTTATCAATGAAAGATAAAATATTGAAAAATACTATTTTGTCATAAAATACCTCGCAAAGTTTATTGATGCATCTTTTCGTCGGAATTGGCCTGATTGGTTCTTTATGCAAAATGTTGGAAAAATTAGTAAATTCACACTCAATTTATGATGCTGAAGTTTGCATCGTTTGAACGCAACGGTAATAGTTTATTTTTCAATAAAATTCATTCTTGTTGAGAAATTTTTGAAGTGAAACATGATTTAAATATATTTTGGGTCCTTTCTTAAGGACTTGGGACTTTTTCTGCACAAGGCAAAACGTGAATCTCGCTGAAAATGAATCGAAAAAAATCATTTTCGTTGCATTGCAGCGATGGAAACTTCAACATAATCTCAATTTGACAGTTGTGAAATTCTGCAGTATTTTTTGAATGTGAAAATTAAGAATGCACACTAAACCAAAAAATCGTTGTTTTTTTTAACTATGTAACGTAGGAATTTGAAATTTTTCATTTACACTATTTGAAGCCCAAATTAATTAACAGATAGACAGAAATTAATAAACAACAAGTAAAATAAATACTAAAAAATCAATATCTGGCGAACCAGCAGAGGTCTCATCGTTTTCTTTTTTCGAAAATGTTGGTAATCAATTCTAGTATTTTTGAGAATTTTCATTCAAAATTCGAAGGGGGGGATTTTTGGGTATCGCGATTTAAATTTTGGAAAATTATTTTTACTGCTTAAATTTGCTTTAAAAAAATTGGACAATTTTTTAATTTAAAGATGGACTCAAGATGAAAAAAAACCTCCAAAAAATCTAATAAAATTTGAGAGTGGTTTTTGGGATCATACGATGAAATGAGCGGAGTTCCGGCCAAATAAAAAATGGTCAGGTTCAGGAATTGTAAAAATGACGCGTGTTCCCTCATATATAGAAACTATGTATCAATAGATTGTATAAAAAAAAAGACAATTTTTTTTAGCTTTATACAATCTTAACCTATACTTGGACATAAAAAAATAATTCTCGCGAAAGATGGGGCCGCGGGTCCTTCAAGATTTAGAGGTGCCTCATCGGACTTTTGTCTTTTTTATTTCGTCAATACGTAAATAACGAATTTGCATGAATGAAACGTACATTTTTCTTGTTTCAAAATGATGAATATATTCTAAAATTATGTGTATAAATACTGAATATGGGGCGTTCCATCCCAAATCGGACAGTTTGAAAAACTTTTTTTTTATTTCCTCAATTTTTTTATTTTTTTTTAGTACCCATCAAAAGACCCTTCCTGTTAAATTTTGAGATTTTTTTAATTACCCCTTCAAAAGATATTAAATTAACAAAAAAACCGCTCTTTTTTCGACATTTTGATCATAACTTCTTTAATAATGGTCCAAATTGAAAGTTTTTTTTCAAAATTTTTGTTTTTTTATGGCATTTTCAGAAAAAAATACAACAAAAATACTCGACGTGTTTTTGAATTAGTTTTTTGAGTTTTAAACTTTAACTCGCGTTTTTAAAAGTGAGTTTCATCTTTGATTTTTTTTTAATTTTTTAAATTTTCCATAACTACTATTTTTTTTTCGATTTTTGAAAATTAAATTTTTTTTTTAAATAAATTATTATGAATACGAATTTTTGTTACTTTACATTTTTTACAATTTTTTGTTAATATTTTATCTTTTTTTAAAATCCCCTTTCATATTTTTTCGCTTGAGAAAGATTTCGTATCCGGTTGTGTAAGTTGTCAATCTTATTTTCTCTAAACCAACGGGGGATTTCAATTGCATCACATGCGATCGATTCGCGCTATAGATTCGTCGCGGCCAAACTGTAGTTTTTTTTCTTAAGTGTTTTTTTTCCTAATTATATTGATCAACTTAATTCCTTCCCGCAATAATCCGAAAAAAACAATTGATCGCGAAACGACTTGATTAGCATATTGGCAATTGTCAATTAATTCTGCATCGATTGACACTTTAACCAAAATAGTTGAAGAAAAAATACAAATCTAGGCTATTTTCTTCTTGAGCTTTAAATAAATATTAAAATTTAGCTAAAATGAAATCCGTTCTCTAGAATAGCTCTAATTGTTTATCCGTACAAAGTTGAGGTTTCAGAAGTTGATTTTCGAAATTCGATGATCGATTTTTTTCAAAATATATTATTCAATATTTATTTCAAAATTTGTGAAAAATCAAAAATAACTTCACGAATAACTTCATTTTTCCTTCGATACTCCGATAAAACTATTGACCTCGAGACGATTTTATTAGCATAATTGAAACTGTCTATCGGTTCTGCATCGATTAACACTTTAATTCGAAGAGCCCAAGAAAAGATACAACTTCGCTAAACTATTTTCTCATCAAGTTTTTAATTAATTTCCTTTCATATTCCTAAAAAAACTATTGACCAACAAACGATTTATTTAACGCCTTCACAAGGACCAATCTGCATTGATCAACAATTTTCCGAATAACCAATCAATTAAAAAAATGGCCAGGCTATTGTATGCATACATTTGTTTAGACAAGAAGATCATTTAATTTTGCGTACAATAACTTTTTTCACACACTATACAATAATAAGAAATACATTTATGCATCTTTTTGTTGGAACTGATCAGATAAGTTTTGCAGATAAAACGTTTAAAAATTGCTTAGATTAATTTGACTTTCGTGACTTATAAAAGTTCAAATAGGAAGGATTGAAATGAAAAATTTGAATTTCTATAATAAAAAAATGAAAAAAGTTTTAAAAAATAAATTTAAAAACTAAATAATCGTCATCAATTCAAATCATTCTAAAATTGATTGGAAAAAATCGGTCGGCAATACAAAACGAAAAAAAAAAACGTACCCATTGACTCATTTAGCAACGCGTCACAAAACTTTTGTTTACGTCAACGTCCCGTCTAGTAAAGAGAGCGAGAGAGAGAGAGAGAGAGAGAGAGAGAGAGAGAGAGAGAGAGAGAGAGAGAGAGAGAGAGAGAGACAGTAAAAAAAAGAGTGGTCTACGTCATCGTTGCCGGTGACGATGACAACATGAGACTTTGGTCAAGTTGACCGCGATGACGAAAAAAGTCGATGCCGATTAGTCGATTTTTCTTTGACCTTTGTTCCTTTGGTCTCACTTTTATATATCACCTCAATTTCCACTTCCTTAATCTCTTCTTCTTTATCCCTCGATCTTTCAGTTTTTTATAATTTTTTTTCTCGATTAAATAAAGCGTCTGTGTCAAGAATGCTCTAGACACAAAGGACTGACGAAGTTTATTCGTTAAACGATTATTATGCCGTCACATATATATATATATATCAGCACGTTCGTTCGACCTTCTGCGAACTGTGCAAAAAAGTTGATATACCCTTTTTTCATCTATTTTGATTATGTATATGAGGTATTCCCCCTCATCAAATTAAATTAATTAAAACATCAAAAAAATTAAATTAATTAAATTAAATTAAGTAAATTACATTTATTAAATCAAATTTATTAAATTTTGAATTTAATAAATTTATAAAATACTAAATTCGTTAAAAAAAACTATATGATATATCAGAGAACTGTTGAATACGAAAAACACGATATTTAAGAATTTTTATCCTACTAAAAGACTTGCTGAATTAAATTATGCTCTTTTTTCGTAAATCAATTTTTTTGGTTTTTGGCCGAAATTTAAATGAATTCTTTTTTTTTTCGAAATCGCCGATATTTTTTTCAAAAAGCGCGGGAAATTTCCGATCGAAAGCTGTTGGCAAAGAATTTTTTTGATTTCATTTCGCGTCTAGCTTAAGCTTCGAAGAGCTGAATACGCAAAAAGTTTGAATTATAACTTTTGGTGTATTCCAAAGAGTATTACAATTAGAGATCTGAAAATTGGTGTACAATATACTTGCAGGCAACATATATAAAGTTATTAATAATAAGTTCACCAACATCTGAGAATTTTTGCAAATCACGGCCACCATATTGAATTTTTGAAAAATTGTTTTCATTTACTTAGAAAAAAAAATTATTTTAACTAATTTTTTTTTGAATGTTTTAATTTTTTTGTTTTATTTTTCAGGTTCATACAAGCAAACAAACTTTTACAAAAGATGACTATTTTTCATCATTTTTTTAATCAAATGGAACCCCCATTTTGAATTCTACAAATTTCCCTATAGATTCGATTGAGATATTCGAATTCGCGAAACTGTAAAAAAAAACTAAGAAATTGACTTTCACGAATATCCCATTTTTTTGAAATTTTGGATGCCATATTGAATCGTCTATTTTTTTAATTCTTAATTTATTAATTACTTTCATTTTTAACTGTATATATATAATATTAAAATGTGACTCGTTTTCCCTGGTATGTTACCACTGATATATCATATAAGTGAAGAAAATTCATAAGTACTCGGTAGCGTAATAGGTAGCGTGTTAGGTTGTTAGGTAGGATAGATAGGCAGGTCGCAGGTTCGAATCCCACTGGAGACAGAAGAAATTGAAATATAATGAAATTAGGTGTTTTTAAAGTTTTTTTTTAATGTAATCGGTTCAGAAGCTATGTAAATGAAAAAATATACACAATAAACATTTTTGCAAGCAACAGAAATTAAAAAAAAAAACGTATGAAAATTACAATAACACCTCACATCCCGACGGTCATATGAGCTTCATATGAGCGCAACCAATTTCACCACAGTATGACGTCAATATGATCTTCATATGAGCACCACAATTTCGTCACACCGTGACTGCCATATGAGCCCCATATGATGTGTTATTGTCAATCATCGTATGATGCAAATATGACTTCCAGGTGAGCACTCATAAGCGACACACAGCTATGAGTGTTCCTATGCGTCATAGATGTATGCAATATGATGCCAATATGAGCTACATTTGTCTATCTGGGACACTAAAACATACTCGAGTTTCAAGCAATTCGAAAGAGGTCGGCCTAAAAGGGGGTCCCGATGAGGGGGAATACCTCATATTCACATCGAACACCGTTCCTCGGGCCTCTCATATCCTTGGATATTCTTCAGAGCTTGATCCCATTTTTTTTTTTAATTTCTTTTTTGTGTTGATTTTTCTCTCGCCCTCTTGGACACCGTATATCATATTATCCTCGTTGTCCGTTCACCCAGGCTGAATTCTCCTCTCAGCCGAGTAATAACTCGGTGGGAAAAGAAAATTATTCAAGTTCCTTCGATTAAAATCTTGCTCTATTTACTTCTCGGAGAATGTGAGAAAATAAAATCGCAAGATTGAACCTTGACTTGTTAAAGTACTAGTCTACTTTAAAAGGCAAAAAAAGCCAATTTTTGAGATTTTTTTTTCTCAGCTCCTTCATCAAATATGAAACTGTTTTTACAACATTGTTTCTTCCTTCGAAAATACAAAAAAAAAATTTTTTTTTATTTTGATTCTTTGAATAATTTATAGAAGATGCCAATATCGAAAATATCTTGTTCCATGGCCGACATCTAATCCCGACAGTTAATCAGGATTCGCAAATCTGAAACAAAAAAATAAAAAAGCATTCCAAAGAGGAAGGTTTCGTATAAAAACAATTTACCACCGTCAATGAAAAAACGATTAAAAAAAATGGCGGATGTTTGAAACAAATTGTAAAAAATTCAATTTTTCATTTTCATTTCAAACATCCGCGCATTTTTTTATCGATTTTTCATTAACGGTGGTAAATTGTTGTGTAAGAATCCTTCCCCTTTAAAATGCCTTTTTATTTTTTTGTTTCAGACTTGCCTATCCTGAGATTAACTGTCGGCCATGAGACGAGACATTTTCGATTTTGGCGCCTTCTATAAATTATTCAAAAAATAAAAATGAAAAACAATTTTTTTTTGTATTGTCGAAGGATGAAACCATGTTGTAAAAACTGTTTTATAGCCATGTCTGATAAAGGAGCTAAGAATCTCAGGAGGCTAAAAAAAGCGATTATTTAAACATTTTTTCTGAAAAGACATTTCAATTTATTAACGTAAAAATTTATATACATATTTTTGTAATTTTTAACTTCATTTTGAATTTTTTCTTTAAAAAAAAAAAGTTATTCTTAAAGCCAAAAAAGATTTCATCAATATAAGGTATAATCTAGTTAATCGAAGGAATAAGCAAAATATTTATTTTCAACATAATGGCGGCTTCTCAAAAAAAAATCGATTTTTCATGCAAATTTTTGTCTTGAATCGATTATAACGTGGAAATTTTGATCGGTAAAAAAAATCTTCGTTCAAAAAAATGCGTTCAAAGTTTCAAAAGTACTTTGCACATAGTAATTACGGGTGTACAAATGTACCAATAACTTCAAAAATATTTATCGGATTGACATGAAATTTTCTGTTTATATACTTAAATATACTAAATTACGAAAATGAAATTTAAAAAATCGATTTTTCGAAAATCCTGACTGTGTATAACCCCTTAAAACGTGCAGCAATATCTTGCAGTCTTTTAGTAGACTAAAAGATGTCAATCGCATCGATGGAAGGATTGATAAGAAAAAATTGAGGCAATTTTGAATAAGCGATATTCGGGCCAATCGATAATCGATCGATAAAACGACCTTCCATTATTTGGCATGACCTTGAATGTTAAGAGCTTCGTCGAAGAGGATAATATCCGTAAAATCACGGGAAATTAATCCGATGATGGAAAGGATGATGATGAGGTCGTTAAGTTAATAGTCCTGCCGAGAGTCCCCTGCGAGAGACAAAGAGAGGGGAGAGAGAGAGAGAGAGAGAAGAAAATTTTACTAACTATCCTATAAAGTGCTTACTGCGCTTATATTAGAATCCTCGAGAGCCTTAAACACGCATATACTCCATTATTGTAATTATCATTGTTCATAATATGCTGCACCGTAGGGAAAAAATCTAATTTTTTAGACTCTATTTGCACTGACGAAAATACATCAGTCAATGTATTTCGAAATTAATTTTTAATGATTTTTTAGTCGCTCAAAAAAACTGTTTTAATTCTTTCAAGTATAATCTTTTATGCTGCCCACTATGAATTAATCGGTATAAAAAAATTTCAATCGAAAATGGCGAATCATTTAATGATAATACTAAATAAACCGAAATGCAATGGTGATCTGTTAAGAAAATGGAGTCTTCAGTCCATAGGACTGCTCGACCACAGAACGCGGGTGTTGTTCCAACAATTGTATGTCAATTGAGGACGCCGATGTTGGTAATACAACGGACCTTATAGGTGCTCGGTGGCTCTCTCGCTGGCGCGAGAGGGCGCGCCGTCCGACGCTATCTAGCGGATCTCGGGCGAAATGCAGGGATCGTGGCACGCCGCAGGTCGTCCCGTTACAGTGCCACACTGTAAAAATTAAAATTGACGTTGCATATTTTGCGGCGCGCATTTGATTTTTCACTGGAAACACTGCAATTTCTAATTATGTGCCTTGAACATTCTACAGAAACCATTGTAAATTTTACAGTTCAAACACAGTGGATTTCGTCGTTTCCGCTTGTTATTTCTACTTTGTCATTTTTTCACAGTGTAAATCAGCATTTATAATGGTTTGAAAAGTAGAAACTACATTAAATCCATTAATTTATAATGGATTCCCAGTAAAACGCCTGAATTACAGTTCTGAACCGTATATTCTGCATTGAATTCAGTAATTTTTTAAATATTACACATGAATTGTCACTGATCATTTTTTTCCGTGTAATCTAGCATTTAATCGAAGAAATAAATAAAATATTAATTTTTAACAAAATGGCGGCTTAAAAAAAAATCTTTTGATGAAAGTTTTTGCCTTACATTGTTTATAAAATGAAAAATATTTATGAGTAAAAAAATCTTCGATTAATTACTAAATGATATATTTACAAACTTTGTATAAAAATTTGAAACTGATCGGTTATGCCGTTTCTGAGACATATTGCTCACCGACTCAAAAAAACATAGTTTTTAGAAAAACGCGTTCAAAGTTTCAAAAGAACTGTACATATAGTAATTACGGGTTTACAAATACATATATAGATGAAATTGTATGTGCATATATGTAAATATATGTACATATCACAAAGATGAAAATAAAAAATCGATGTTTTAAAAATCCCGACTGCGTATAACCCCTTAATCATCTTTGTACAATCGTACAAAAAAAAATCAGATCCAGGAGAACGAGGACCAGAATTTGGTGCAGTTTGGCATGAAATGCCCCATATACCATGAAGGTGCGGTTGGATAACAATTAAATTTTCCATTCAACGCTTCTATCTCATTCTCGGCATCCGTCGGCTTTTCCATCCCCCCCCCCCCCCCATCCTCCGACTCTTGTCACACTGATCAGCTTTTCTAGGCCTGATGTCTCCGTATATACGCACAACATCCAGTCAGCAGGTAGAGAGAGAGGGAGAGAGGGAGAGAGAGTGAGAAAGAGAGCGAGAGAGGAAGGGGAGGGAGAGAGAGAGAGAGAGAGAGAGAAAGGGAGGGAGAGAGAGAGAGAGAGACAGAGGGAGGGAGGGAGAGATTAGGTACGTGCACGCGTGATACCTACTGATACCTACACAAAGCACGTTCACTCGAGCGTCCGGCCTCGTCGGGAATCGACCAATCCCAATATACCGACCCTTAATCGCCTCAACGAGCGTGTTATACTCGCAGGAACGACGAATATAAACATGCCCATATAATGGACCATCGAGAGTCACAAAATCGTATATTTCATCGTACAACGTGTTAGAACGATGTGCGATACGTTCTTCTGACTCACAGTCGTCGATACGCACATCAACGTGCGCATATGAGGCATTCCATGTCAAGTCGGTCACCCCATTTTTAGAAATCACCAAAAATCGCATACAAATTTTTACAGAGTAGGTCTAACTGTCAAGAAAATTCCTGATTTTTTCAGATTTTTATATTACATATTTTATCCGGAAAAAAATACAAAAAATTCTCTTGTTCCATTTCGTAACTTGAAAATTATTCGTCGTACGAAAAAACAAGTACAACATGATATTTAGGATTTTCAACGTACTTTTCACTGAATTTTTTTACAAACTCTTCCAAAAGCTCTATATGCCATTTTCGGAGCAAATAATGTTTTAATATTTTTTTTCTCAGAATTGACATCTTCGATTTGTCTGTAGTTTTAACAGTTTTTTACTTGATATATTTACAGACTCAAAAAAAATTGGCTTAGTGGAGAATCCATTCCTTCCCATGTGCTTTTCATCCCAAACGAATACACAAATTTCTCTGTGCATTAACATGGTTAAGACTATTCATAGATATTTTCTAAAGCCCGCATTTTTGTTTATTTTTTTGTACTTTTTCAATTGTTTAACTTTTTTCATTTTTATTTTTTCAATTATCTTTTTGTACATTTTAATAAACTTTATCAATGGACCCATGGACACCGATAAAATCTGTTCAAATTAAAGTCAAAGGCTACTCACGTCTCTCGATTGCAAAAAAGAATTAATTTACACTCTTTGGAAACACCGGAGTTTCTATGGCCAATGAGTACTTTTTTAGTTCCCTTTGGGTATGATTTTTGGGAATGAAGCAATGATGCTGCTTTGTTCCTAGAATCGCCTTCACAGTGTCAAAATGAGATTATTTTATTATTTTTCCCTGTCTACGATTAATAATGATAAAATATCAATATCTACACTGTTTCTTAAATCACTCTATAATGATAGATTGTATCATTAAAAATGCATTTGAAATAATGGATTCTCCACTACGCCAATTTTTGCATAGTCTGTAAATATATCATGTAAAAAACTGTTAAAACTACAGATGAATCGAAGATGTTAATTTTGAGAAAAAATATCAAAATATTATTTACGCCGAAAATGGCATACGGAGCTTTCGGAGGAGTTTGTAAAAAATTTCAGTAAAAAGCACGTTGAAAATCCTAAATTTTATGTTGTACGTTTTTTTTTCGTACGATGAATAATTTTCGAGTTACAAAATGGGACAAACAAATTTTTTATATTTTTTTCTGGCTAAAAAATGTAATTTAAAAATCTGAAAAAAATCACGAATTTTCTTGATAGTTAGAACTACTTTCTAAAAATTTGTATGCGATTTTTGGCGATTTAGAAAAAAAGGGGTGGCCGACTTGACGTGGAATGCCTCATATATGCATGTATGTTGTAGCGAGCGACCCAGAGAGACATGATAAAGTGTATTCATCAGCGGTGAATGCATAATAAATAAAAAGCATTGGAGCTCTGATGAGCGGAAGGTTTTATGAGAAAGCGGGTTTACTTCGTATAACTCATACGTATGACTCCCTGACTCAAGGGCCAAACTTTGTACCATTTTACCGATAAAGTTACCGTGGATTCTCATTATTTTTAATTCATCTTTAGTCGTTTGGAATTATTCAAATTGGGTTTCAACTCATGAGCCAAATTCTCAGCATTTGTCCCTTAAAGTTACGTGAACTGTAATTTTTAATTTATTTTCATTTGTTTTGAATTAAGTAGATTGATTTTTAGTTCAATTATTAAACCCTAAAAATTTGACTCCTATAGTTATGTGGATTCTTATTTTTAATTTATTCCAATGTATTTGTACACTGAGAAAAAGAAATTACGCAGAATTATTCAAGAAACTAATTATTTAGTTAGACCCAATAAATATTTAGTCGTGCGTATGCAACTAAGGATTTAGTTCATTCAACAATTTTTTTCTCAGTGTAATGTTGGAAATTAATTTTTAACTCAAGGGCCAAACCGGCAGGATTGGACCCTTGATGTTATACTTAATCTTGTTATTTTTTAATTGAACTGCAGAATTGTGTAGGTTCTTATGAATTATCATTTATTTTTAGTGGTTTTAATAACAAATTTTTTTTATCGAAAGAATAAAAAAATAATAATAACAAAAAATACTCTTTATTGTGTTATTATTTAGTTTTCACCCGGAAAGTTGTGTAGGTTTTTATACATTTTTATTTATTTTTAGTCGTTTTTAATTAATAAAATTTTCTTTTCATTAAAAAAAAATTGAAATCGAAAGAATAACAAAATAATAATAACAAAAAATATTTTTTGTGTTAATATTTAGTTAAAAAAGAATGATCAACGTCGGGTAGTCCATTTAAAAAATCACTTAAAATTTGCATGATTTCCTCATCCGAATTTATTTTCTCAAGAAAATAAATGAAATAAACGGCTCATAGAGGAAAACCGGTACATTTAAAAAAAACCATGATGTATAAATGTTCTAATTTCATTTTGCACGATTATTCTTTAATTTATAAGAAATTATTTAAACATTCTTTTTCATTCCAATCTCTATCCATGTTAATGTAAATTAGCTAAGTCAAATCACTAATTGAAAAGTGAAATCTCAACGTATGGGTTGTTTCATTTATTCATTTATCGTGCTTGTTGTTTACGCACTCTGACCCTCATTACCCCCAAACTTTCCATTTCTTATCTGTTATTTTCCATCCATGCATACGCCATTTACCATGTAGGCCTGCAAATTCACCGGTCGTTTGCCGATAAGCGTAATGCTCGTTCCGAACTACCTACCTCAGCCTCGTTGAGTCCCTCCGAGGTGCTGAACGCGTGTGTGCATAGACAGAGCAATATCGGTACATCGCCTGTTCTCCTGCATATATTTACTCGTACGATTATTACACGCTTGAGTCGATCGAGCCCGAGAGTGCCGACTGGATTCTCCTGTAAACCTCGACACTCTCGGTTAAACCGTGATACAGGCTCGTTCAGAATAACTCGTCGAGCTATTGAAATCAATTTCCTTAAAATGAAGGCTTAATTCGATTAAGCGAAGGAAATTGAGCATTGCACTCGACGCTAGTGTATTTCGCGCATTGTCGATATAGTAGATCGCATACTTACCGACTTCATTCACTTATGCACCAACAGATGGCGCTCATCTATATCAACCTGTTCACGAAATGAGCCCTATTACAAACGAAAACATAGACGTATCCACGTTGAAAAACCATTTTCATCACATACGATGAGAAAACAGTTTATTTATAGGAAATAAATATATTTAGTTGGCACTTTTATTTAAATATTCCTTAACTGTTACAAAATTTGTCAGTGGTTAAGAAATAATTGATTTGTGTCAAAATAATTTATTGACTGTTAACAAATAATTGATTTCGCGATATCCAACTTTGAATTTGTTAACAGTCAACAAATTCTGGTACATGGAATCATATTGTTTTCTTAGTGTAGTTTTTTACTCTGGCCCTTTTTCTCGAAGTAAAATCAATCATTTTAATCATTTTGTTTTCTGAATCACGCTAAATTTCAAATTGATGCGTTCAAATATTTTTAATAGGTAAAGAAAAAGCCACATTTACTTGTGAAGAGATTTTGTCAAGATTCCTTCAATATATTTTATCGATACATTTTTTTCCCGACACTTTGAACTTGATTTCGATCTTCGATAGAGTTGATATCGAAATTCTGAAGCATGATTTGGAATATTTTTTAAAATTTTTATCAGCAAAAATTCGTATCACTATTTTCATCGATAATGAAAAATTAAGAATACGTTTATTATCAACATCAAAAGTTCGAAAAAGTCGCCAAATTAAATATATACGTCAATAAAAAGTTGAACAGTCTCAAACTTGAAGTTTAATAAACAATTTCCAACCATAGTCTTCGAATCTC
Organism: Alloplasta piceator; assembly: GCA_946863875.1. Taxonomy (NCBI): domain Eukaryota; kingdom Metazoa; phylum Arthropoda; class Insecta; order Hymenoptera; family Ichneumonidae; genus Alloplasta; species Alloplasta piceator. Next base: position 19,629,903 of record OX333071.1, on the reverse strand, counting down.
ATTTTCATAATAACAATATCGAATTTTTTTACTATAATATTTTTATGTCTACTATTTCAAAATTTTCTATTTTTAAATTGATAAGTTTCGAAGTTTTTTAACTTCAAAAAAATTGGCAGAATCGTATTGGCAGAAATATTGCAGCAATATAAAAGTGCAATAAATTTTTACAATTAAAATTTGAATAAATCAACATCTTCAGAAATTGATCGTTACGGCATTGATATCGAAATTTCAATATCAACTATTATTAAAGTCCTATAAATAAATTTTTAATATTATCATTAGCAGCATAAATATAGCCGCAGTAAAAAAAGCTTGAAAATAAAAATTTATACGAACCACAGTCCAATTTCAATGTATATTATTATTACTATTATAGTCTTCAATTCAGATTTTTTATATTCATAATATCAGCGAAAATTTAGTAGCAGTAAAAAAAGTGTAACAAAGCTTTCAAATGAAAATTCGAATGAACGTTCTTCCAGCCCCAGTCCTCAGAATTTTCATTTCCATAAAATCGATATCGAAATTCCAAACTCTCGTTTTAGTATCATTCTCAAAAAAATAATTTCTACTCCCTCATCAGCAAAAAATTGAGCAGTAATACAAAAAGTAAAAAAACCGCTCCAAAATTGAAATTTTACCGAACGTTTTTCAGCTTCTCCATTTTTATCCCTCCAGCATCAATTTAAAAACTTCAAAGTAAAAAGACCCATTTTCAATATTCTTATCACCGAAAAATTCAATAATACGACAAAAACCAAAAAAACGTTCAAAAATTCAAATTTTACGTGAACGTTTTTCACCTACTCCATTTTTATTTCCCCAACATCAATATAAAAACTTCAAAGTAAAAAGCCCAACTTCCAAGTAAAAAAAAACCCATTTTCATAATTCTTATCAGCAAAAAATTCAATGATACGACAGAAACCGAAAAAACGCGCCAAAATTCAAATTCGGAACGCTTCTCAGCTGAAGTCCTCGAAAATTCATTCTGAATCATCCTGTACATTGGGGAACGAGTCACAGGTCCGTTGAGGCATGCTTAGGCAGCGATGACCGGCGAGAGGAAAAAAAATCTCTCACCAATACCAACGGAAGGTAGACGATGCGTACGATATATAGCACCTATGTGTATATTGCAAAGAGACCCAGTAACAAAGCTCCACGATTGCTCGCGTGTCTCTCCGCTCTCTCTCTCTCTCTCTCTCTCTCTGTCCTCTCTGCAGCAATAAAGAGAATCGGCTGAGCACGAAACCCCAAGCACAAGCATGAGGCAGAAAGCAAGAGAAGTAGCAAAAGAGAGAACCTCACGGCGAGCTCTCGTCTCGTAAGCTGTGCGGCTCAGTTAGCACGAGGCCCGCGATCGAGCAACACGCATCCGAGTGACGCGCCGCGTGTTTATAACCTCTCGGTTGTTTCTCTCTCTGTCTCATCGTAGCTATTTCTTCGCCTCGAGACTATCGCTCGTGCCATTATCGCTCTGTCTCTCGAAACGTTTTCGATAGTTGCAAAACTCGACGCTGAAATAAATATTTCATCGGTTTGTCTTTCGTGTCAGTTGATCGCCGTTTCCGCCATTTTAATTCCCGATATATATGTATATATATACATCGCGGCTGACAAGAATTCCCGCAGTGTCGCCCTCACCAGTGAATTCTTCGTACTTTCACGAGTTTTGCGCGTTTCGCGAGTGTTTTTCCGTGCTTCTGGATCGTGAATTTTTTCCTAACTTCCAGCAACGGTAATACATTATCAAAGTTTCTGTGTTCGTGAATTCCACGTCGTAACCTTAAAAAAAAGAACGCCGCGGTGGATGCCATTTCGATGGAAAATTATTCCGCTAGATAAAAATCACGACGCTGATAATGTTGAATGTCGAAGAGAGGTTAAACAAATGCGAAAAAGAAGGGAATCGCTGTTCCGCGCTGGAATTTGACTTCTCATACGTGATATTCATAATTTGCGAACGAATGAAGCTCGTGTCTGCAAGAATTAATCTCCCGTTTATCGTGATTTACGATTTATTTACATGTTGATATTTGTATTCTAGGAATGCAAAAGAAATACGAGGTGGATAGAAGTTAACATAACCTCAACACTTTTCTAGCGCGTTTTTCTCAGAAGTTACTTGACGAAATAAAAATCTAATGGTTGAGTTTCCTGCGCAATTGAGGCTTGCAAATGGCTCTGCTGTTATTTTTTCCCTTATCGAGTCGTTTTAAAGAAAAATGTAAAAAAAAGCGCTCTTGCATCCTCAAATGCAGGAAGGCAAATGAGGTTAAGGGCTTAAATCTTCTTTTAGGACTTGTAGCGTTAATTGGCGGAAACCGGATGAGCAGTACTGAAAATGAAAGAGAAAAAGGTCGAAAAATTAAAAAAAAAATTAACGTCATTTCCATAGTTACCGGAAATAATTGTTGCAGGGCTCGATGAGCATTTCTGCATAATTTGCATGCTCGGTTGAGGTTACGCGCGAGGTAGTGCTGTTTAAAATCATGATTTTGTAACGCTATTAATAGTCGGTCGGAAAGTCGGATAAGGGGGAGAGGGAAAGAGGAAATTGGAACAGTTGCGAGGCGATGTGGTTTATAAACGAGGAACACGTAGCACGTGGTCGGCATTATTCGTTCGGAAAACGCAAGAATTGCCCTGCAAAATAATCCCTCGCTAATTTTATATATTTTTTTTATCCGAGCTTGGGACTTTATGTGGAAATTTTTTTTTTCGACATAGCATAAGAAAAAATTTTTTTTCGCTCAAGAAAAAAACCGCAATTTTTACAGTCTTCCCCATTAACAGCGCCTCTGCCGAGGGAACTGTGAACATTTTGCTGTGAACATTACATTTTTACAAGCTTTTATTTACTTTCACCTGTCCCGGTGTCTGTCTAATCAAATTTTGCAAATAAAATTTGACCCACTTCCCGGTTTCCGATTCAGTTGAAATTTTTCATGCATATGTAAATCAGATGACAATGCAATATTATCACAAAAAAGTTGCGAATTTTTAGCAAAAAAATTGTTCAGCAAAATTTTTTATAAAAAATTTGCTTGAAAATTGTTTTGCAACAAAAAATGTTTCGCATAATTTTTTGCAAAAAAAATGTTTAGCGAAATTTTTTGCAAAAAAATTGTTTTGCAAAATTTTCTTCACAAAATGGTTTTAAGCATTTGATTTGCAAGATTTCTCCACGAAAATTTTGCGCAACAGTCTCTTTGTAAAAAATTTGGGTCAACAAATTTTTTTGCATAAATTTTGCAGAAAAATGTTGCAAATTAATTGTGTGAAACAATTTTGTCTAACAAATTATGCGAAACCAGATATAAATTACTAAACAAGTTATTTAACATCATAAATACTAAAAAGTAAAAAATGAACGAAATTTTTTTTTTTAAACAAGCTTTTATTAGTTTTTAATAAAAAATAACTGAAAAGTTCGAAATAATTTTATTCTGATTGGAAATGTTTTCAAATAAAAGCGTATTACATTTTAACAGCAAGAGAAAAAAGAGGGCGTAACACGCTCTTATTTGAAAACTTATTTCCAATCGGAATAAAATTATTTTGAACTTTTCAGTTACTTTTTATTAAAAATTAATAAAAGCTTGTTTAAAAAAATTTTTTTTTTTCGTTTATTTTTTACAGTTCATTTCAGTATTCATAATTGTTTTGAAAAGTAGAAACCACATAAAATTCATTACTTTACAAGTTTATCAGGAATTTAACCGTTAAATGGTAACGTTTTCTTCGGCATCTTTAAATGGTAACGGGGGTCACTCGTGCCTGGCGCTTTAAAAAGTGCTCTAAAGTGCTCTAAAAAATTCCTCAAAATTCATAAAATCTAATCAACTATCCTACAATAAGGACCAATCACTACATTGCTGATTCGGTTATTTGTTTAAACAATATAATCATATAAATAAAGGAAAACGTGAAGAATGCACCATTTTGTTCAAAAAATCATAACTTTGGATGTGATTAATATTTGTTTAAATTTAAAACGGGAAGTTGAAGCTTAGGAATGGGACTTTGAGGAAAAAAATATTGAGATTCTGTATGAATAAAAGGAATGCTTAAGTTTTGAGCATGAAAATCGAGTTTTTTCAAAGTACATAAAGAGGTTCAATTTTCAATAAAGTAGACATTGTCTTATTTTTTACTCAACTTCATTAATCAGAATAACTTCAATTATCAACGTTCACTCCAAAAATGAAAGCAATATAAAAATAAAAAATAATAGCAGTGCTGATTCTACATTACAATGCACAATCAAGGCAAAAATCGTACCTGTGTTCTAATAAAAACATGATCAAATTCAAAATTTCCATTAAAATTTACGTTAACAAATTTTTGGTTAACTTTCAATCAATTCATAGTCGATAAACATCGAAATTTGGAGAAAAAAATTCAGTAATGCTAATTTCCATTAAAATTTATATTTAAAAAACTCACAGGTAAGTTTGAGTCATCGATTCATAATAGAAAAAATATCGATTCATGATAAAAAAAAAACATCAGCATTTGGAAAAAACAATTTTACTTACCTTACACTGAGAAAAAAGTTCAGTTAAAACAACTAAATCCATTTAGTTGAAAAAAATTTAGTTGATTCAATATTAATTTTTCTTGAAATAATGAAACTATAATTAATTCAACAAATGGATTTGGCTAACCATAAGATATAAGGTGAACGAAATTATTTGGTCAATTTCCAGATACAGTTTAGTCCAATTTACACGTTACTGAGTTGCTGTACAGAAATATTTCGTTTATTTCTAATATATTTTAACTAAATAAATTTAGCTGTAACAAAAAAACAATTCGTACACAGATATTTATTTGATTGAACTGAAACTTTGCCCATTCAAGCAACGATTTAACCGATTTAACTAAAACTTCCACTCTATCTTTATTGAATTACCAAAATGATCTCGTTGAACGTCCGGAAACAAATATTTGGTTGAATCAAACAAATTTTTGCATTTTCAACAACATTTTTTTCTCAGTGTACACTTTCAGTCAACGCGAATGGTAACGGAGGGTCACTGGTGACCCAATGGTGTTTTTATCTGGCTCTTGCAACAGCTGTTTACGGACTAAACCATCGGCACTTGGGGAACTTGAAGTCTACTAGTGTACAATTATTTACTGTATAGTTTGGGCCTGCCCTCCCCCCTCCCCTTCTCTCTAAGCTGCTCTAAGCTATCAAGGGGAGACGGTTTGGGCGAGGCACGAGTGACCCCCGTTACCATTTAAGGGTTATAATATGGTTTCTACTTTTCAAACGATTATAAATGCTGAATGAAACTAAAAAATGCAATGTTCACAGTTCCCTTAGCGGAAGCGCTGTTGATGGGGAAAACTGTAAAAATGATGGGCTATTTTTTTCTGTGCTGGATTTGCCTGGTTTGTGTCCAAACAAAGCTTGATCCCGTTGAGCAACGCCAATGAAGATGAAAATTCATTACGCTGAAATTGATAATCTGCATTTGTGTGAGAGAGACTGATGACCTCGCAACCTTCCCCTCTATTTTGATAATGACCCTAAGAGCGATCGTCATACGGAAATTAATATGGCGAGGGAGAAAAATCATCTGCAATGTGTGCTGAATACATGCATACACATGTGCTCAATATATATGTGTGTGTGTGTGTGTGTGTGTGTGTGTGTGTGTGTGTGTGTGTGTGTGTGTGTGTGTGTGTGTGTGTGTAAAATTAATCATGCTTGCAAAGAATTCCATCTTCCTCCCTCTGAGCAGAAAATACGTGACGCAATTCCTGATACGATAGCACGCTCATGATATTTGTATATGAGGCATTCCACGTCAAGTCGGTCACCCCATTTTTTGAAATCACCAAAAATCGTATACAAATTTTTATAAAGTAGTTCTAACTGTCAAGAAAATTCGTGATTTTTTTCAGATTTTTATGTTACACATTTTAGCCGGAAAAAAATATAAAAAAAATTCTTGTTCCATTTCGTAACTCAAAAATTATTCATCGTACGAAAAAAAAGTACAACATGAAATTTAGGATTTTCAACGTACTTTTCACTGAAATTTTTTACGAATTCCTCCAAAAGCTCTATATGCCATTTTTGGAACAAATAATGTTTTGATACTTTTTTTCTCAGAATTGACATCTTCGATTTGTCTGTAGTTTTAACAGTTTTTTACTTCATATATTTACAGACTATAAAAAAATTGGCTTAGTAGAGAATCCATTCCTTCCCGTGCGTTTTTCATCCCAAATGAATACACAAATTTCTCTGTGCATTAACAGGGATGAGACTATCCATAGATATTTTCTAAAGCCCGCATTTTTGTTTATTTTTTGTACTTTTTCAATTTTTTAAACGTTTCATTTTCAGTTTTTTAAATATCTTCTTGTACATTTTAATAAACTTTATCAATGGACCCATGGACACCGATAAAGTCTATTCAGATTAAAGTCAAAGGCTACTCACGTCCCTCGATTGCAAAAAAAAAAATAATTTGCCCTCTTTGGATACACCGACGTTTCTATGGCCAATGATTACTTTTTTAGTTTGATTTGGGCATGATTTTTGGGAATGAAGCAATGATACTGCTTTGTTCGTGGAATCGTCTTCGCAGTATGAAAACGAAATTATTTTATTATTTTTCGCTGCCTACGATTAATAATGATAAAATATCAATATCTACGCTATTTCGTTAAATCTCTCTATAATGATAGATTGTATGAATAAAAATGCATTTGAAATAATGGATTCTCCACTACGCCAATTTTTTTATAGTCTGTAAATATGTCAAGTAAAAAACTGTTAAAACTACAGACGAATCGAAGATGTCAATTCTGAGAAAGAAAATCAAAATATTATTTGCTCCGAAAATGGCATATAGAGCTTTCGGAGGAGTTTGTAAAAAATTTCAGTGAAAAGCACGTTGAAAGCCCTAAATTTTATGTTGTACTTTTTTGTTCGTCCGTTGAATAATTTTCGAGTTACGAAATGGGATAAACGAATTTTTTGTATTTTTTTCCGGCTAAAAAATGTAATGTAAAAATCTGAAAAACCACAAATTTTCTTGATAGTTGGAACTACTTTCCAAAAATTTGTATGCGATTTCAAAAAATGGGTCGACCGACTTGACGTGGAATGCCTCATACATATATCTATATTTTAAGCTGGAGGAATGTTTGCTATACGTTATCGAGTGCGTAGCAAATAACTTCAAGAACTATTCCATTGATCGCCTGAAATCGAGAATATCTTCAGATAGCGAGAAAAAAATATTGCACACAGAAAATTCTTCAAAGAAAAAGAAACGTCGAATAACTCTTCACTTCTCAAAAATTAACTCGAATAGACAGTGTCTAGACATTAATTAAACATTTTTAGCATTTAGAAAGAAAAACCTTCGTCCATCGCAAAAAATCATAAACAATGTTGAAATTCCAATTGGCACAGTTTTTTTTTACTTTGTCATCTCACAAACTATTTCAAATTAAATTAGGGCACTCCCAAGAATTTTTGTGAGAATTTTAAAATTTTTCTAAATTCGAATTCACCTTCAAAATTAATTAAATAATTAAAATTGCAACCTCCAACATGAGATATACCTTTTTGGATATATCAATGTAGATATGCAAAATCTGACAAAAGTTTCACATCCAATATTAAGGGGGGAAGTCACTGTGAAGGGTGAAAAAATTGTCAACGTTTGAGAATTTTTTTACCGGACATAACTAATTATTAAAGGATCGAGTTTTTCTTATTTTATTAAGTATATATTCAACTCATTTCATAGCAATTTTTGTTGAAAAATCTTACTAATTAACGTAGTATAGGTATTATCTTCACGACAACAAAAACATTCCTCTCCATTGTCTCGTTGATATCTTTGCGAAGGGTTATCTGAAAATGAAAGTAAAAAAATATAAATATCTATACGAATGTAGCTATCGTTATGCATACCCGCTTTTTTTAATTATTTACAAAATGGCGACTAAATGAATTTTTTAAAAATTATTAAAACTTTTTTTATTCAAGGAATTTTTCCAAAAATAGTAATTACATATCAAGACTTCGAAGTCGTCTCATAAGTTTTGGAGCATTTGTTAGGACAAGGTCGAAAAAAATCATGTCGAGAAAAAAAATAAAGTTGAGCAATCGTGTAGTTTTGTAATTTTGAGCAGTAAAAGATTCAATTAATTACATAAGAATGTAAAAACAAAAACATAATTGAAATTCTTATGTCTTGAATTGAAATTTTAACTGCTCAAAATTACAAAATTACATGATTGCTCAACTTTACTTAACTTAGAGGTGAACAATTTTTTTTTACCAAAATGCAAAATTTCATATTTTTGAAAAAAAAAAACGCAATTCTGAAAATTTCAGCATCTTTTAAAATCATTACAAGATATTATATTTAAAAAATGGAACCAAAAATATCATGTTTATCGTGGATTTTCACGATTTTTAAAAATTCAAATTTCTCAAAATTCATCATTTTTCAATTTTTTTTTCCATTGTCCCAAGTATACTCTTTAAGACGAACCCAGAACGATTTTTTCGTAACTAAAATAGTTTTCGAGATATTAAAAAAAAAAAATTTGGAAAAATGAAAAAATGGTGAAATTTTGAATTTTGCATAACATTCGAAAAAAAACTTAATTATTTTCCTTTCGTAGAACTTCGTTTTATGATAAAAGAAAACGTCTGACAAAATTTCATCAAAATTGAAAGAGGTCGATTCCAACTATTGGTCGATTTGACATGGAATGACCCAACAAGCTTGCGATTAAATTATTCCTTAACTAATTCCAGTATGACCCGCATTGAAACAAACACCAGTTATTTCCGGACCGATCGAGCTCGGAACTTTGCCTGATTTTCATTCAAAATTCCAAAGTATCCTATTCAAAGCTAACCAAAAGCACGTCCGCGATTTCGCAATTTTCATCTTAACTTCCGCACAAGTCACCCAAAACTGCTTCAAAAAAAACCTCATAATCAACAAAACCGACCCCGCTACAAATCATCGTCAGTTTTGCCCTCTTCCGAATTGAAAAAAAAAATTAACGTCCATACCATTGCTCCGATGTAACACCTACACAGTGTTGCAAGTGTCCCCGCTGCTGAGCAAGTTTCTCTGTGAAACTTATACCAAAGCGTAGGTAATAATACAAAGCGTGCCGGACGCATTGTTACGTGTGATACGTGCACACTGCACAACTCTACCATTACATTCCACCATCACTCCAATACCATTACATTGATTACCCCTTCCAGGCTTTTCAACGAGGGGCGTGAATGTGGAACGTCGAAATACCACGACACGTTAACTCGGTTAACGCTAACGACATTAGGAAGTCCGCGTTGGTCCCTGACTGGTCAAGGCACGTCACAGTTTCCATCCGTATTGCATATACCATTCTCTAGTTTACGTTATATCCCAGCAAAACCCTCGGTTTGAGTGTGTGCGCGTTATTCTCCTCTGTCCCCAACTACCTAAACCCAGTGTCCGAAGTTGCATCGGCGTGGCAGGAGCGGTCAAGCTACACGCTTTAAAAAGTCGGCTAACGATAGTTACGAGGATGCTGATTCCCCAATAGTCGCCCCTCGTTGCGGCTGTTTCACCATGTGTAAAATAAGTGGCTCCGTCGGTTTTAGCCAGGTGAACTCTTGTCCTGGTCACTTAGTGAATTTCTGCGTTCGTGCCTTCTCCCAATTAAATCGGTCATCTCGAAACTGCGACGCGTTTGCAACTCTATTGGTTATTTCTCCATCGGAAATTCATTGATGGCCTGATAGAACTCCTTCCTAACCTAACCTTCCTACCAATCCAATCCTACCAATCCAAAACTCTACCGGATGTCATCTCTGTCCGAAAAAGCATCTCAATGTCTCTAACCAAATAACAAGCTCATCAGAACTAATCTCTGTCAAATGATAAACCTACTGAATCACATTCGTATCACTTAACGAGTGTCCCAGAAAAAAAGCCCTCCGGAAACATCTCTACCACGTAATCACTCTACTACGTTACAGCTCCTAGGGATTTAAAGTCCACGGCTGTTTTATTCGGTAGGATACTTACCCATGACGGAATTCGTCATATGGTAAGACACCTCGAACTGGAGGAATGTAATCTGGTGAGATTGTAAAATGAAAGAGCTGTAACGCGGTAGAATTATGTGGTAGAGACGTTTCCGGCGAAATGTTTTCTTGGAAACTCGTTATGTGGTTAAAGTGTCATTTGTTAGGGTTATTATTTCATAGAGATTAATTCTGGTGAGGATTTTATTGGGTAGGGATATCAATTTTTTTTGTAGAGTGTTAAACGGTAGAGTTGTTAGCTGGGGATGTAATTGTAGTTTTATTGCAAAAGACATGTATTTCTGGTAGGGAAATAATTGGTAGAAGTGTAATGTGCGAATAGAGCGCGTGCGAATTCTTGGATTTGTAAATGTGCATTTACATCTCTACCGGTGAAAACTCTATCGGGCAACTTTACTTCAATACAAATATGTCGTTGCATATCTACTAGTTACAACTCTACCAAGTTATTGTTCTGTCCCAATAATTATTGGATTCCACCTTTTTTATGGAGATGTAAGTCACATTTACAACTCTACTCGTTAAATTTTCACCGAACATAACTAAATACTGTTTCATCGTTACAACTTTGATGATTAAAATCTAACGGAAAGCTACAAAAATATAGCTTTAGCTTTACATATCTGCCGGTTAAAATTACCGAAAACTCTATTTAAAACTCTACCAAAAAATATACGCTTGCTGATACATCTCTACCGATTAAAACTCAGCTGTCGGGCAACTTGGCCTAAATACAATTTTGCTGTTACATATCTGCTAGTTACAACTCTATCAAGTGAAGATTTAACGAGTAGAGTTGTAAATGTGACTTACATCTACAACTCTACTCATTAAATCTTCGCCGAACATAACTAACTAAATACTGTTTCATCGTTACAACTTTAATGGTTACGATCTAACGGAAAACTACAAAAATATAGCTTCGACTTTACATATCTGCCGGTTAAAACTTTACCGAAAACTCTACCAGAAAATATACTCTTGCTGATACATCTCTACCGGAAAACTCTACCTTGCTATATTTTTCGTGATACCGATTTTTTTTACACCTCTACCAATTATAACTCGACTAAACTACTCTACAAAAATACGGTCACGCCATTACATCTCTACCGACTAAAACTCTACCGAATAACTTACCAAAATACAATCTCGCCAATACTTCTCTACCATTTACTACTGTACCAAAACTCTACCAAAAAATTTTTTTTTGCAAATGCAAACACATTACATCCTGAAAACAAACCTCTGCAAACAACTCTACCGAATAAGAAGCGTACCGCATTTTAAGGGAGCGTAACCCCTTAAAGTCTTCGCGGAATCAAAGTTTAGGAAATTATTTACATAGAATGAAAAGTTAACTTATCGGTAATTTGGGCTAGATTTACAGAAATTGAGTTGATTATTGTCATAATTTGCATTTAAATGATTAGCTTCATTTTCCATGACAATTGACAATATTCGAGGAAATGGATCGTTTTAATCGTGTCTGTTTTCCACTGAGCGGTAACATGTGCAAAGTACACAGGGCAATTGTAATATAATCGACGAGCTGCGTGTACCGTGAGTTTAATTGAACTTGAATCATCTGTGTCCGTTATAAATGAGTAGTTGGATGCGAAATAATTGGCAATTAAGAGTCACCGAGGAGCAGAGGGCACGTGCTGGTCGCACTTGTTGTTTATTCCCGGTTGTTCTAATAATAGATATGCAAGCGACACAAGTTTCGATATGTAACAAGTTATCACGTATGTAACATGTATATTAGGGCGATTTTTTTTTTTTTGATTTTTTTTTCTTTCCCTCCCCACCAAAAACTTTGTTGCATATGTCTGAAAGAACATTCCCTGAAAGTTACAGCCCTTAATATTAATGTTAAGTACGTGAACTTCGCGTGAGAAGATTTCCCATGTAAAATACACGTAAATCAAAAACTTTTTTCTCAAAAAAATTACCATTCCGCGGCATTTTATGCTATTGCATTGATTTTGGTCGCAATTTATGTAGAATTGAATGATCTTTGAAAGTGTTCAGCACAATGTAAGTATAACTTACACTGGTGCGATAGTGCGGGTCCCTAAAGTTGATCTTTACTCAAAATTCTCGATTTTTTGCTGTTATCTCCGAAATGATTAACTTAACCGAAAAATCACGTAAGTAAATTGTGTTGGAAATTTAATTTCCTATAAAAAAGGTCCTTTAACTTTCAGGGAATGTTATTTCAGACATATGCAACAAAGTTTTCGGTGGGGAGTGAAAGAAACAAAAAAGTCAAAAAAAAAATCGCCCTAATGTATGAGATTAATTCAAAAAAAGCGACTATTTTTTTTTTCGAAATCCCCTATTAAATACTTTCGGAGAGATGAAACAAGATGCCTGTTAAAAGCAGAGCTCCTAATATTAATATTCGGTATATGCTCATCGCATTTTTCTATTTGCCATTTAAATAACACAGGAAAAAAAATTTAACTTTGAAATTTTATACCTCGACTTCAAGTCAATGTACCGAAATGAACTATGTATATTTTTGTAGGGAATTGAACGCTCTACACAAAAGGAATTTATGATTTTTCGATAAACTCACCGCCCCAAAAGTTATTCATGGTCTAATATATATGCGGCATTCCATACCAAGTCGACCTGAGTGTGACCCTCGACCTCGCTGATTTTCGTTTACGATTTTTTATATGATTCTTCCAACTCAAAATAGCATTCAGAATTTTTTTCAGAATTTTAAAACCAAATTTGAGTACGTTATGATTTGTTGAACGTTTTTTTTTCGAAAACCTCGAGGGCCGTGATTTAAAAATTCGAAAAAATTCTCAGAAATCCGGTGTCAAAGATGAAAATTGTGGACCCAAAATTCATGATGTCCAGGATTTCTCTTCCACCTCGATTTTAGGTTTTTATGAAGAAAACGTAAAAATAAAAATAGATGCAGAAATTGATCCACCGTGAAAAGTGGCTTGAATATTTTTATCGTCAACCAACAATTTCCAAAAATAGTTTGTTAATTTCGGTATGTATTTTTTTTTACGTTTTCTTCATAAAAATGTAAAATCGAGGTGGGAGCGAGAGCCTGGACATCATGAATTTTGGGTCAAAAATTTTCATTTTTGACACCGGATTTTGGTGAATTTTTTCAAATTTTTAAATTACGGCCCTCGAGGTTTTCGAAAAAAATGTTCAAAAAATCATAACATACTCAAATTTGGTTTTAAAAAACTTAAAAAAATTCTGAATGCTATTTTGAGTTGGAAGAATCATATAAGAAATCGTAAACGAAATCAGCGAAGTCGAGTGTCACACTCAGGTCGACTTGGTATGGAATGCCTCATACATATGTATACTAGACTGAATATGGGTGAACTACAGTTGGTAATTTCTTTAAAAATTACGTAATTTATGTCAATGCAATTTAAACTTTTGTCTCAAGAAAGATTTTATGATATTTAGTTAATAAGTTTTAACATTTTACTGGACACTAAAAAAAAGAGAAATTTTCTCTAAATTTAAATTTAACCTTGAATAACTTTTAAAGGAGTGAGTTTATCGAAAAATCATAAAAGACCTTTTTTGTAGAGCGTTCAATTCCCTACAAGGATATGTATCGTTCGTTTCGGTACATTGACTTGAAGCCAAGGTATAAAATTTCAAAGTTTGAACGTTTTTTTTCTTGTGTTATTTAAATGGGAAATATAAATATGCGATGAGCATATACTAAATATTAATATTAAGAGCTTTGCTTTTATCAGGCATCTTTTTTCACCTCCCCGAAAATATTGAATGGGGGAAAAGAAATTGCTTTTTTTTGAATCATTCTAATATTTATACATATATGTAAACACTGCAGCTCTGTAAAAAGTACCGAGCCGAACAATTGTGCGAGAGAAACAGAGAAAAAATCACTGATTCTCGTTGGTTTTCATTGATACAACAATTTACAATAATTTTTGCGATTTGTTATCATTAAATTCGTTTCTCGGTCAATAAACCTTGTTAACGATAAGTCGACGATGGAAAAAAAATTGTTACTGATTTATCATTCACATTGAAAGTCATTAAATTTCCTTAAGAGGAGGCTAAGTACCATTTTTATTCAATCCCTACATTATCGACGTATCATCGTCGTCCAGTCTTTCTCCGACAACCGTGGATGAAAATTAATTACATTTTGACAATTAAAAGGGGGATAAATTAATTGACAATTAATTGTCAATTGAGAGGCTAAAATGCGTTACAGCCAATGCCAACGAACTCATTCGAGCCCCCTAAATATTATAGCTTACACGTCAGAATCCATGGTGCTGCCCTCACTCGCACGTTTGTGAACTACATTTCGCCATTTCGTTTTTCAATAAAATTACAATTTATCGATATTTATCTCTTAATGCGCCATGCAAACTCACGGCGTGTCATTTTGATAAAATAATATCGAAAACGTCTCGACGTTTGTATCGTGGCGTTCTTCATGGAGCCTCACTCTTGGTTTTACCCGAAATGCAGTAACAGTTTAATAATATAAGTTTTTCAATTACAGTTTCTTGGTGGTAAATGAATCTGTAAATTTTTTTTTTGTTTTTCGAAAATTTTTTAGTGCGGCTCCATTCCTGCCATTGTTCTGATGATGTTGTTAAAATTTTATTCAATTCCATCCATTTGTATAAGAGCAAGTTTGGATGGCAATTTCGAGGTGATAGCCTTATTTATTTAGGTATTTAGCCTCCTCTTAATGAAAGTTTAAAGTTTAATTTTTATCCAAAGATTTATTTTTGAAAAGTTTAGTTTCTAACAATTTTGTCGTTGGATTCCGATGAGGAAAATCAATATCTTTGAGCAGGAGAAAAAAAAATTCTCCGTCGGCAAGTGCCGGTTCTTTGAAATTTGAAAATAATAACGTTCAAGGTCATAGAGGTCAATTCGACGTGAGGCTCGATTCCTGCCATTGTTCTGATGATGTTGTTAAAATTTTGTTCAATTCCATCCATTTGTATAAGAGCAAGTTTGGATGGCAATTTCAAGGTGTTAGTTTATCCAAAAATTTATTTTTGAAAAGTTCAGTTTCTAAAAATTTTGTCGTTGGATCCGATGAGGAAAATCAATATCTTTGAGCAGGAGAAAAAAAAATTCTTCGTTGGCAAGTGCCGGTTCTTTGAAATTCGAAAATAATAACGTTCAAGGTCATAGAGGTCAATTCGGCGTGAGGCTCCATTCCTGCCATTGTTCTGATGATGTTGTTAAAATTTTATTCAATTCCATCCATTTGTATAAGAGCAAGTTTGGATGGCAATTTCGAGGTGATAGTGTCGGTATTTAGCCTCCTCTTAATGAAAGTTTAAAGGTTATCAATTTTTATCCAAAAATTTGTTTTTGAAAAGTTTAGTTTCTAACAATTTTGTCGTTGGATTCCGATGAGGAAAATCAATATCTTTGAGCAGGAGAAAAAAAAATTCTCCGTTGGCAAGTGCCGGTTCTTTGAAATTTAAAAATAATAACGTTCAAGGTCATAGAGGTCAATTCGGCGTGAGGCTCCATTCCTGCCATTGTTCTGATGATGTTGTTAAAATTTTATTCAATTCCATCCATTTGTATAAGAGCAAGTTTGGATGGCAATTTCGAGGTGTTAGTGTCGGTATTTAGCCTCCTCTTAATGAAAGTTTAAAGGTTATCAATTTTTATCCAAAAATTTATTTTTGAAAAGTTTAGTTTCTAACAATTTTGTCGTTGGATTCCGATGAGGAAAATCAATATCTTTGAGCAGGAGAAAAAAAAATTCTCCGTTGGCAAGTGCCGGTTCTTTGAAATTTGAAAATAATAACGTTCAAGGTCATAGAGGTCAATTCGGCGTGAGGCTCCATTCCTGCCATTGTTCTGATGATGTTGTAAAAATTTTGTTCAATTCCATCCATTTGTATAAGAGCAAGTTTGGATGGCAATTTCGAGGTGTTAGTGTCGGTTAGCCTCCTCTTAATGAAAGTTTAAAGGTTATCAATTTTTATCCAAAAATTTATTTTTGAAAAGTTTAGTTTCTAAAAATTTTGTCGTTGGATTCCGATGAGGAAAATCAATATCTTTGAGCAGGAGAAAAAAAAATTCTCCGTTGGCAAGTGCCGGTTCTTTGAAATTTGAAAATAATAACGTTCAAGGTCATAGAGGTCAATTCGGCGTGAGGCTCCATTCCTGCCATTGTTCTGATGATGTTGTAAAAATTTTGTTCAATTCCATCCATTTGTATAAGAGCAAGTTTGGATGGCAATTTCGAGGTGTTAGTGTCGGTTAGCCTCCTCTTAATGAAAGTTTAAAGGTTATCAATTTTTATCCAAAAATTTATTTTTGAAAAGTTAAGTTTCTAAAAATTTTGTCGTTGGATTCCGATGAGGAAAATCAATATCTTTGAGCAGGAGAAAAAAAAATTCTCCGTTGGCAAGTGCCGGTTCTTTGAAATTCGAAAATAATAACGTTCAAGGTCATAGAGGTCAATTCGGCGTGAGGCTCCATTCCTGTCATTGTTCTGATGATGTTGTTAAAATTTTATTCAATTCCATCCATTTGTATAAGGGCAAGTTTGGATGGCAATTTCGAGGTGATAGTGTCGGTATTTAGCCTCCTCTTAATGAAAGTTTAAAGGTTATCAATTTTTATCGAAAAATTTATTTTTGAAAAGTTTAGTTTCTAAAAATTTTGTCGTTGGATTCCAATGAGGAAAATCAATATCTTTGAGCAGGAGAAAAAAAAATTCTCCGTTGGCAAGTGCCGGTTCTTTGAAATTCGAAAATAATAACGTTCAAGGTCATAGAGGTCAATTCGGCGTGAAATTCCTTATGGATGTGCCTGGAAGTATGATGCGGGGTTAGTCCATTCCTCGGAGCATATTAATGACTTTTTTTTTTTTTACAGCCTCGTAACACTTGTGCATTACGTTCGTGGTCCTTTTCCAGCCCCGTCTTTCCTCGTCCCCACCTTTCTTCGGTATCCTCGTAGAAACGAACACACGTGTCTCGTTTTTGTTTCTTTTTTTTTTTAAATACAATATATCAAACCTGCCTTCGTCGAGGTATCTCATCGAAGAGAGAGCTCGCACATCAACTTCCCGTCTCCCTTTTCTGGTCCCAACCAACTTGCGCTCACGTTCGATCGGACGCGCTTTCTTCACATTCTTTTCGTGCTCGCGCGTGTCACGAGGAAGAGGAACAAACGATCAAAATTAAAAACACGTGTGTGTGTGTGTGTCCATCTTTTTGTTGATTAAATCGTCGTCGTCAGTGTAATTTGAGTTTGGAGAACTTTTTCTTCTAATTCCGGAAATTATTATTCCTCTTATAATTACAATAATTTTTATATAATTATAATCCTATAGTAATTCCTCTCATAACTAACTGGGTAATTCCATGTTAAATCGACCAATAGTTGGAACGACCCCTTTCAATTTCGATGAAATTTGGTCAGGAGTTTTCTTTTATCATAAAACGAAATTCTATCGAAGGAAAAAAATTAAACAATTTTTTTCGAAAGTTACGCAGAATTGAAAATTTCACCATTTTTTTTAAGTTTTTCAAGTTTATTTTTCAAATATCTCGAAAACTAATATAGTCGCGAAAAAGTTGTTCTGGGTAGAGTATTCTTAAAGAGTATACTTGTGGCTGCGAAAAAAATGTTCCGAAAAAAGTTTTTGAAAAGTGATGAATTTGGAGAAATTTGAATTTGTAAAAATTATGAAAATCCACGATCAACAGTAATTTTTTGGTTCCATTTTTTTTATATAATACCTTGTATACTGATCTTAAAAGATCCTGAAAAATTTAGAATTGCGTTTTTTGTTTTTTCAAAAATATGAATTTTTAAATTTTGGTATATTTTTTGTTTACCTCTAAGTTAAGTTGAGTTGAGCAATCATGTAATTTTCACTGCTAGGAATTACAAAATTATATGATTACTCAACTTTACTTAACTTGGAGGTAAAAAAAAAAATAAAACATTTTTTTTACCAAAATTCAAAAATTCATATTGTTTAAAAAACAAAAAATGCAATTCTGAAAACTTCAGGATTTTTTAAGATTTAAAGATCAGTACAAGGTATTATATAAAAAAAAATTGAATCAAAAATTTAATGTTGATCGTGAATTTTCACGATTTTTGTAAATTCAAAATTCTCCAACTGTATCATTTTCCAACAAAATTTTCGGAATATTTTTTTTTTGTAGCTATAATAGACGACGAACCCAGAATGATTTTTTCGTAACTATATAATAGTTTTCGAGATATTTAAAAAATTAAATTGAAAAAATGGTGAAAATTTGAATTGTGCATAACTTTCGAAAACATTTTTTTAAATTTTTTTCCTTCAGTAGAACTTCGTTTTACGATAAAAGAAAACTTCTACCTAAATTTCATCGAAATTGAAGGGGATCGATTCCAAATATTGGTCGATTTGACATGGAATGACCCAACTATAAGTCACTGTGGTCACAATTCAAAATGTGGTGGTCAGAATGATTTTTCATCGTCATTAATTGGGAGGGTTATTAATCGATCACTTCTAATTCAAAGTATTTTTTTGAATTCCAAATTTTTTTGCGCTACTGATTAGTCTGAAGTTTAGTCAGGAAAAAATTATAATTTGAGCAGAAATAAGGCGCCGAATTTTTCTCATTTTTCAGGTTTGCAATTTGAGAAAATGCAAAAGATTTGAAACTTTGAGGGACTCTTGACAGAATATCAACAAAATAACTTCGCACTTTTCCTGTAAATTCTGCATATTTTTTCCACACGCCCAAATGAGCCCTTCGAGAATCCGTGATGATTTTTCCATAAAAACTTAGAAGTCATAAAAAGAATGCTCGCTCTTCGACATGTGTGCAAATTGAATTCAGAAGAATTCAAAAAATAACTTGAAACTTTGCATTGGAGCGTAAAAAAAAATGTGTTAAATTTGCATAAATTTGGGAGTTTGAACCGAATTCTCGGTACAGGAATATTTATCAAAGTCATGAAATATTATTTCAGTAGAAATGTAAAGTTGTTTGCAAAAGTGTTTGCATCGTCGCCGTTAATACCAAGTTCCGAGAAACAATTTTTAATTTTAATGAATAGCCATCCCGGTATTTAATCGCCATTTTATATTTCTCGATGACCTCGTTGAGCGTGTAGAGTGTCCGGTGTAAAATAATGGATTCCAACTCATCGAGCACGAGCGTGTGTTAGAGAGACAGAGGGGAGAGAGAGAGAGAGAGAGAGAGAGAGAGAGAGAGAGAGAGAGAGAGAGAGAGAGAGAGAGAATTACGATTGCCATAGTCAGGAATGACGATGGATTGACGTCAACCCATCGGTACGATGTAACGAGTCACACACGTGGATGCGGTCAACTGAGCTACAACGCCAGACTCGCAGGCTCCGCAACAGAGAGTTAGTTTTTTTAATAGTACATTACGATACGAGTGCGATGAAACTTTTTCTCGACGAGTGTGAGTTTGCAGCATGAGCCGAAGGCGAATGCTGCAATGACACGAGTTGAGAAAAAGTTTCTCGCACGAGTATCGTACAAAATTTTATCGCACGAGTGCGTAAAGTGCCCGCTTTTCGCACGCGCAGCGAAGCGAAGCGTGCGAGAAGTGGTCACTTTACGCACGGAGTGCAATAAAAAATATTATTTCCTTCCCTTCGCACCTCAGCATTTCGTGGCCTCTTCAGGTTAAAACGTATCATCGTTTTCTCGTGCAGGCTCGTTATTATGATTAGCGTGACCAAAGTGACCTCTGCATAATCGGCAATAACGATAAGCGAAATTATAAGAGCATCATAATTTACGAATTTCGTTTTTTTCGCCAGTTTATCCATTTCAAGACACTTGATCTATTGAGGATTCATTTTGGAGGCGATGCTGGCATACATATTTTGATATTAATTTTCATGAGGTTCGATCGTGTGCGGTTTGGCTTTTATGAAAATTTTCTGGAAAAATTGTATTTCGAATATTACAAGTGGAATATTAATAGTTGGAATTAATTAACTATTAATATTAATAGTTGGCAAATGTTATTTTTCGACATTTTCGCTTCAGGTTGCTCGGTGTAACTTAAGCTTACATTTTGAGCGTTTTGTGGAGCTCGATAAAAAAAAACAATATTTTTACCATTCTTTCTTCTACAAGATATTTATTAACCTTCCGTGCTCACACGGGGTCAAAACGAGCCTACGACTACTTTTCTTTTTTCTTCTTTATGAATTTTTTGAATATCATTTGATTTTTTATAAACTAGTTTTTAATACATCAACTAGAATGTTTGAAGGTTGTTCTGTAATTTTTTGAAAAATTTCCGAACGATAGTTTGGTCACAATACTTGTTGAAAAATGGACAAGGTCAAATCGACCAAAATAAGGGTGACCACGGAGGGTTAATATTTTGATGGTTCCTTATCTAATGACCTTTAAAATTTGCCCTGAGCCATTTGACCTTCGCCATTTCGACTTGGTAAAATTGACTCCCGGATAAATTTAACATGGAAAAAATAATCTTCAAATAAACTCGACCCGACAAAAAACTAACTTTGATCTAATGACCTTTCAAAATTTGCTCCGAGTCATTTGATTTTGGAAATTTTGACTTGGTAAGATTGCTACAGAAACTCTGCAACGGGCATATCCAATTTCCTATGGGACGAAATTTTACTATTAAATCAGAGGTCAAATTCCCTGGGACCAGATTCCGAGGTTCAAATTTCCAAGGTCATTTTTCCAAAGATCATTAGGGGTGACACCATTTTGACAATAAACAAATTTTCAGGAAAAAAAAAATGAAAATTAAATAAATTATAAGCTGGTGAAGTTGGGGCTAAAAAAAGGGGTGTGCTGGTTTACACGATTGCAACCGTTCTAGTCATCCGATACAAGATTTAAAAAACGATTCTTCATTAGTCAGAATGTCGTTATAGATTCTACCTCAAAGAAAACAAAAAAAAATTCGCAACATTGCGGATGTCTGGTCAAAAAAGGCGTTTTTCGACTCTTTTTTTTCATAGTTTTAAATTTTTTTACAATAGTAGAAAAAAAAAATTTCTGAAAAAGTGGTAGGGGTGATAGAGATTTATACATTGAGAAAATTTTTGAAGTTAATCGGCTTAGTAGAACTTGAGATGTCATGTCAAACGTGTTGAGAAAAGTAATTTTGATAAAATCGTCTGTACTATTTGCTCCGACGTGATGGTCATAGTTGCTGCATCACTAAAATAGTTGTAACTTCGCAAATTATTGGAATTTAAAAATTTCCTTTCGAAGATATAATCTTAAAGGTCTAAACTTTAAGAATGGCAAAATAAATTATTTTTTCAAAATTCTAGACCAGAATACCCCCTTAAAGTCAAGCTCCGATTTGACGGGCCTACACTGAGAAAAAAAAATGGTTGAATATGCAAAATCGTTTAGTTGAATACGTGCAACTAAATATTTAGTTTTACAATGCAAATTTTTGTTGCCTGAACAATACTTTGGTCAACTGAAGCGCGGAATTATTCAAGAAACTAATTATTTAGTAAGACCAAATAAATATTTAGTTGCCCGTATTCAACTAACGATTTTGCATATTCAACCTTTTTTTTTCTCAGTGTAGTTGCTGCGTCACTAAAATATTCATAACCCCGTAAATTATCAGAAGGGAAAAATTTTCTTTCGAGGATATATTCTTAAAGGTCTAAATTTTAAGACTGTGCAAAGACAAATTGATTTTTTCAAAATTCTCGATCAGAATACTGCCTTAAGTAATTTTTATTGGTTCCCTCTCGGGAACGTAGGATTCATGTAAGAAAGTTTTCTGAATTCTTGCCCCGGATCTTTATACGCGGTGGAATCTTTTCATGGTTTTCTTCTCGTCGTGCTGTATTCATGAATAGAAAAGGATTTCGATTTTTCCAATACGAAGCGCGGGATAAAATTCTTTGTGGCAACTGCACAGCAAAGAAAATATTTGAAGAAAATCCCTTGTGGACACGACACTGTGGAGACGAATTTTTAATAAAGTCTTATGGAGATAGTGACGCGGATTTTCAAACATCCCTCAGGGACGATCCTCTGTGAAAGGGAATTCAGAAAAATCTGTCATGGACACAAATCTAAAGTAAAAATAGTAAAAAAAAAAATGGAGCATGACTCAGAGCTGCAAAGAAAAATAATTTCTGATCTTTCATGGACGCAGCCTTAGAGAAATTAATTTTAGTAAAATTGCTAATTGACAAGGAGTGTTGCAAAGGGAAACTTATTGTTCTTGTTATTTTATTAAGTACACAATCAACTTATTTCATATTAATTTTTATTGAACAATTTTGAAAATTAGAAATATAGATATTATCTTAATGACGAAAAATGTCCTCTCCATTGTTTCATTGATATATTGGTGAAGGGTCATCTTGAAATAAATAAAAAAACAATATCCATAGGAATGTAGAGCTGTCTTTATTAGTAGCTACTTTTTATGTGATTATTTAAAAAATGGAGACAAATTTAAAAAATTTGTCATTTTTAGGGCCCTTTTTTATTTAAGGTAGGTTTCAAAGGTCGGTAGGTAGGTTGGTTGGTAGGTAGGTAGGTAGGTAGGTAGGTAGGTAGGTCGGTAGGTAGGTAGGTAGGTAGGTAGGTAGGTAGGTAGGTAGGTGTAGGTAGGTAGGTAGGTAGGTAGGTAGGTGTAGGTAGGTAGGTAGGTAGGTAGGTAGGTAGGTAGGTAGATAGGTAGGTAGGTTTCAAAGGTATTTAAAGGTAGGTTTCAAGAATAGTTATGATCAAAATTATTAAATCGACTGCATACAGATTTAGTCGCTGAAATTACAATTAAAAAAAAAAACGAAAATCGGCTGATAAGTTTTCGAGTATTCGTTGGGTCAAGGTCGAAAATAGTTAGTGTGAGATAAAAGCGTTTACAGTTTTCATTGATCCTAACTAACCTAGTCAATTCTCAAAATATTAACTCAAAATTTTACCTACATGTTTTTCAAAATATATACTTTGAAAAAATGCTAAAAAAAAAATATTTTTAGGTGCTTTCTCTCTGATATTCTCTCAAATAGTCATGGTCGATAATTTTACTGACGACATGTCACTGCTTCCTTCATTACCGGTGAATGGTAACACATGCACTGGTAGATTTTTATCCTTAATCATGAGATGACTAATTGGATTCACACATTTTTTTCGCCCAATCAAATTAACGGCTTCCCGCGCGGTCGTTCCACCGTGGACACGCTCGAAAAAAAAGAACCGTCGTCACTTCAATTCTCAGTGAACTGTGTTTGAATAAAAAAAAAAATCTCATAGGTGCGCACACTCTTCGGTCAGTGCGGAACTCAAGCGAGTTTATACAGAGGAGGGCTTAAACGGATTATGCACATACTGAATGAAGTTCCGGGTCGCTCGTTATCCACCCCTCTTTTTTTCCTCGGCTTTCGCACTCGCTCCGTTTCCCTCCGGGGAGCCACCAATTCAGATCAGGGCTTAATCTTTCGAGCACACGATGATGATGAAGCTGCCCACTGAGCAAAATCTCGTAACTAACATTACATGATTCTTCAAACGCCTGAAAATTGTATACCTCGGCGCGACGCATTCCTTAAGGAGTGCCTATGGGGCGTTACATCCCAAATCGGACAGTTTGAAAAACTTTTTTTTTTATATCCTCAATTTTTTTATATTTTTTAGTACCCATCAAAAGACCATTCCTGATGAATTTTGAGATCATTTTGATTACACGTTGAAAATTAACAAAAAAACGCTCTTTTTTTGGTATTTTGGTCATAACTTCTTTGATCATGATCCAAATTGAAAGTTTTTTTTCAAAATTTTTCTTTTTTATAGCCGTTTCAGAAAAAAATACAACATAAATATTCGACGAGTTTTTGAATGAGTTTTTTGAGTTTTAAACTTTAAATCGAGTTTTGAAAAGTGAGTGTCATTTTTTATTTTTTTTTTTAATTTTTTGCTCTAAACATCTATATATTCAACCATTTTTAAGACTAGTCCGATCGTGGGATTCTCATAACTACGATTTTTTTCGATTTTTGAAAATTAAAAAAAAAAAAAATTTCTAAATTATTTTGAATACCAACTTTTGTTACTGTGTAGTATTTTTTTCAATATTTAGAATTTATTTTGACACTTTTTTATTGTTAACAGGTTCTTAAAATTAATAATTAATCGTTGAGTTTATTTACGAACAATAATAACAACAGTTTTTATTTATTCACATATTTTTTTGAAAACCTTAGATATACGATTATTTCCTGAATTAGAAGATTCATTTGCCAATACGTTTCCGTTGCTCATTGGAATAATTGAATGAAATTTTTGTGTCCCCCTGTGATTGACTTCGCAGTATTGTATCGCAAATAAAATCTTTCTTTTGTATCTAAATAATGTTTCTCAAGTGAACATTTGACAGCAATATTCAGTGGTCTATTTAGGTTCAATGCCCACTCGTACAATTCTTGAACTGTTGTTATTATTAATTCAAAATGATTTAAAAAATACTATACAGTATCAAAAATTCGTATTCATAATAATTTATGAAAAAAAAAAAATTTAATTTTCAAAAATTGAAAAAAAGTAGTTATTGAAATCCTACGATCGGACGAGTCTTGAAAATTGTTGAATAGATAGATGTTTAAAGCAAAAAATTGAAAAACAAAATAAAAATTGACACATACTTTTGAAAACGCGATTTAAAGTTTAAAACTCAAAAAACTCTTTCAAAAACGCGTCGAATATTTTTGTTGTATTTTTCTCTGAAACGGCCATAAAAAAACAAATTTTGAAAAGAGAACTTTTTATTTGGACCATTATTAAAAAAGTTATGACCAAATTACCAAAAAAAGAGCGGTTTTTGTGTTAATTTAATATCTTTTGCACGGGTAATCAAAAAAATCTCAACATTTAACAGGAAGGGTCTTTTGATGAGTAGTAAAAAATATTAAAAAATTGAGGAAATAAAAAAAAAAGTTTTTTAAACTGTCCGATTTGGGATGGAACGCCCTCTATAAAGTCCCAGCCAATAATCGTATTTGATTGAAATTTCCGTATTTCGTGATACAATATAAATCTGAAAAAATTTAGCACCATTTGGCATGCCATAAACAGCAATTATCAATAATAATATTGCCCGGAAGTTATTAATAAATTGTTTCAACAAATAATTATTCGACAATTTTTTGGTAAGTCCTTTTTTTTTTTAAACAAATCGAATGCGTTAATTTTTCTGAACGCATATGAATTTTTTCAGAATTTTCTTTCCATTTTGGAATTGTCGTTTTGAAATTTTTAGAATGGCTGAATTTATTCATTTTTTGGCCCAGTGTCTTTGAAACTTTTTCAAAGCTGATGATAAATCTGTATGCAAAAACATATACAAAATTGGCAGTTTTTTGTTTGTATTTCCGAATGTTTTTTATAAAGTTTAAAAATAGAGAGAAAATTGTGAAAAAATTCATATGCGTTCAGAAAAATTAACGCATTCGATTTGTTTGAGAAAAACAAAGAACTTACCGAAAAATTGTTAAAAAAATATTTGTTTAAACAATTTATTAATAACTTTTCGCCAATATTATTATTGATAATTTTTGTTTATGGCATGCCAAATGTTGCTGAATTTTTTCAGATTTTTATTGTATCACGAAGTATTTCTCCTTAAAAGTGGCGAAATATTTGAAAAAATGTATTAATAACTTCACGAAATCGTTGTTCAAAAGTGATGATGAAATTTGAAGAGGAAAAAAAATTCCAATCAGTTTTTGCCGAAAACGAAATTTTCAAAGACTCGAAGAATACTGTTTGTCTGACCAGGTTCTTAATGAAAATTTTTATATCATCGAAAAAGCTGATTAGGAATTTAAAAAATAAAAAACTCTGAAATGGTGCCACTCTCGTATAACGTATGCTTAAATATCTGTGTGAATGATGACCATTATTCTTTTTTTTTTCGAATACGAATCGTCAGAAAACGCGATCTTAAGAGGAGGCTAAATACCATTTTTATTCAATCCCTACATTATCGACTTATCATCGTCGTTCAGTCTTTCTCCGACAACCGTGGATGAAAATTAATTACATTTTGACAATTAAGAGGGGGATAAATTAATTAACAATTAATTGTCAATTGAGAGGCTAAAATGCGTTACAGCTAATGCCAACGCACTCATTCGAGACCCCTAAATATTATAGATTACTCGTCAGAATCCATGGTGCTGCCCTCACTCGCACGTCTGTGAACTACATTTCGCCATTTCGTTTTTCAATGAAACTACAATTTATCGATATTTATCTCTTGATGCGCCATCCAAACTTACGGCGTGACATTTTGATAAAATAATGTCGAAAACGTCTCGATATTTGTATCGTGGCTTTCTTCATGGAGCCTCACTCTTGGTTTTACCCAAAATGCAGTAAAAGTTTAATAGTTTAAGTTTTTCAATTACAGTTTCTTGGTGGTAAATGAATCTGTAAATTTTTTTTTGTTTTTCGAAAAAATTTTAGTGAGGCTCAATTCCTGCCATTGTTCTGATGATGTTGTTGAAATTTTATTCAATTCCATCCATTTGTATAAGAGCAAGTTTGGATGGCAATTTCGAGGTGTTAGTGTCGGTATTTAGCCTCCTCTTAATACGTCGACAAACATGAATGAAATTCCTCCATAATCTCGTCCAACGGCTCGTCGCCAAGTTTAACCTTTCGTGGTCAGACGGGGTCAAAACGACCCCAACACTAATTTTTCTTTTTCTTCTTTATGCATTTTTCTGAATTTTTATTTGATTTTTTATAAACTAATTTTCAATACATCAACTAGAATGTTTGAAGGATGTTTTGTAATTTTTTGAAATTTTTCAAGGTCAAATCGACCCATATAAGTGTTACCACGAAGGGTTAACGACAAAGTGAAAAAAAATCGCGAACAAAGGAAGATTAAATTACCCAAAACTGGCAAATTATAGAGAAATCGCGTGGATTTGAATTCCGATCAAACAAGAAGAGACTCTAAATATCAACGCTCAGGATAAAAAATTAACCAACATTAAAACCTAAAAAAAAACAACTTATGAAAGAGTGAACTTGCATCGAGCCCATTGCTTATTTCCTTCGTAAAACCAACTTGAACTTGACTTATTAATTCGTACCTTTTTCA
The DNA here is from genome assembly GCA_946863875.1 of Alloplasta piceator. Taxonomy (NCBI): domain Eukaryota; kingdom Metazoa; phylum Arthropoda; class Insecta; order Hymenoptera; family Ichneumonidae; genus Alloplasta; species Alloplasta piceator. Next base: position 19,602,645 of record OX333071.1, on the reverse strand, counting down.
TCGTTATCAGAACATAACCACGATAAACGAACGATTCTCCTCCAAGGAGGAAAATTAAAACATTTTGGCTCCCCTTAAATCTCACCGGACGAATGCTTCTAAAATTGCATCCTCGTTGTCAAATTTCCGAATCCGAGGCTCCCGTTAATCGGTAAAAATCCGCGAATTTTCAAAAAAGAATTTTTTATAGTGCACGTGATATAGCAAGTTTTTGTTGATCAAAAATTTAAAAAAAAGGCGAAAAGTGTAAGAGGGAAGTAGAAAAACAAAAGGAAAATGTACGTGATGGAGTCGGGAGGCCACAGAGTGGCTCCTGTGCCGACGAGGCTTAAAAAAGTCGTCGATTACAAAACCGGAAACGACGGAAGTGGCGCTGTCGTCGGTGGCGGCGCTGTCGTCGAGACGCGCAGCGGCGGTACTCACATCGCCGCGACCGTTAAAAATACCGTTCGCCGTTTGTTGAGACGCACCAAGAGTCACAGGGACACGCCTTCCTCGTTGCCGGTAATGCCGATAAACAGGAACTCTGCTTTACCGACCAACCCACCGACGAGCGTCGTACCGACGAACAAGAATCAAATACCGCGTTTAACGTCGAACGTCTATGAGAATACCGCGAGAAAAGCCCGAATGCAACAAATACAGCCACAGCCTCAAACGCCAACGACGAATTCGGCCGTTCAACAGCAAAACGTGAAAAGAACTTCGAGCACTACGCGCAGATGCTCGAGACCGAGAGTCAGGCTTCAGGTAAGAATTTTGGAAAAACAAAAAAATTGAAAGCTTATATTTTCTTTACACGAATTAAATTTCACCCGGATGATTGTAAATGGTTGGAAATCTATTCGATGGTTGAGAGTCGAATCTTTTTAGTTCCTTAAGGATTAGAAAAAAAATAACCGAGGCCAATCAGTGATCGGCAGTATCGATTTTTTCGTCAACGCTATTGATTTTGTGAATCATTTTTTCGAAAAATTAATGATTAGTCAAAAACTATTAATAACTTTTCATAAAAATTCGTAATTAGCGGAAAAATATTACTAATTTTTTTTTTAATTAGTAATTAGTAAGAAATTATTTGCAATTTTTGGAAAAAATTTAATAATTAGTGACAAAATATTTGTAATTTCCCAAAAAAATTAGTATTTAGATATTTTGAATATTTCACACATTTAGTATTTATTGTATCGAATGTCTTACGATATCACACAAGTTTTTATTGATACGAATATTTAATCAGTACCTATGAAAAAATGCATTAGTAATTTTTATTTATTTATTACTTTTTCCAAAATTAATACAACATTTCTCCACAAATTATTGATTTTTTTGGTTGTTTAGCAATATTTTTCTCGCTGATTACTAATTCTTGGAAAAAGTTAGTAATATTTTATCGTTAATTACTCATTTTTTTGAAAAAATTAGAAATGTTTTATCACTAATTACTCATTTATTAGAAAAATTAGTAATATTTGGTCACTAATTACTAATATTTTAGAAAAATTAGTAATATTTTTTCACCTATATTATTTTACCTATATTATTTTAATATTAGTACCTACAAAAAAATGCATTAGTAATTTTTTTTTATTTATTACTTTTTTCCAAAATTAATACAACATTTCTCCACAAATTATTGATTTTTTGGTTGTTTAGCAATATCTTTCTCGCTGATTACTAATTCTTGGAAAAAGTTAATAATATTTTATCGTTAATTACGCATTTTTTTGAAAAAATTAAAAATGTTTTGTCACTAATTACTTATTTATTAGAAAAATTAGTAACATTTTTTTGCTAATTACTAATTTTTTAATAAAATTTATAAATATTTTGTCACTAATTACTAATGTTTAGAAAATTTTGTAATATTGTTTCCGCTAATTACTAATGTTGAAAAAACATTAGTAATATTTTTTTGCTAATTACTAATTTTCCAAAAAAATTGGATTGATTTTTTTTGCCGATCACTGAGGCTAATTCAGTTTCGTCTTCTTTTTTCACTTTGAAGTTTTATTCAATTTATTAGAGGGATTAATTTGTAAATAATTAAGGGAAAATTTAATTTCAAGTTCAGACTTCAGGTAAGAATTTTGGAAAAACAAAAATGGAAAATTTATATTTTTTTTCATCTGGATGATTGCAAATTGTTGAAAATATATAATTCCTGGTGGAGACGAATCTTTTTAGTTTTTTAGGGATTTGAAAAAAATTTACCGAAGTTAATTTAGCTTCGTTTGGTTCACTTTGGATTCAACTTATTGGATGAGTTAATTTGTACAAAATTGAGGGAAAATTTAATTTGAAGTTCAGAATTCAGGTAAGAATTTTCGAAAAACAAAAATGGAAGGCAAAAGGAATAACCGAGGCTAATACAGCTTCGTTTTGTTTTTTAGTTTGGAGTTTTATTTAATTTATTAGATAGATTCATTTGTACAAAATTGAGCGAAAATTCAATTTGAAGTTCAGACTTCAGGTAAAAATTTTGGAAAACGAAAATGGAAGATTTATATTTTCTTTAGGTAATTTAAATTTCACCTCGATGATAGCAAATTGTTGAAAATATAACTCGATGGTCGAATCGAATATTTTTAGTTGTTTAAGAATTTGAAGAAAAATTACGGAGGCTAATTCAGCTTCGTTTTCTTTTTTACTTTGGAGTTTTATTCAATTTATTAGATGGATTAATTTGTACAAAATTGAGGGAAAATTTAATTTGATCTTGATTTTATTCGATTCTTAATGAAGAAAAATATGTTAGGTTTAAATATATTTGGTTGATTATGTTTGGAGAAATGTGCCAACGAAGAATTCAGGAAGTCCAAGTGTTAAATTCAGTGAAAATCAGTGCTAAATTTCGGTAATTGTTTTTGTAAATATTTCTGCATGAATTTAGCGCCTGCGTCAAATTTAACACATTAGAGTGACTTTTTTTCAACGACTCTCCTTATTTTCGTTTTTTCATTGGTTGAAAAAAATTCCTGGCATTAAAGCCTTCCGAATGAAGTTTCTCAAGTGGAAGTTTATCCAAGATTTTTGTTTACTTAGTTCTAAATATTGAAGAAGAATCATCTCTTAACAACATTCATTAAAAAAATATTTAGCAATAAAAAAATATATATTCTCAATCCGAAAGTAGAGCTAATCCTAAAGGATGAAGTTCCAAAAAAGGGGGAATTTTCTGGACTTTTTTCGAATGGAAATTTTTTTGAGATTGCCAAATAAGACTCTGCACTTCAAAGTATATTGCTAAAAAAAAAACATCCACACAAAAATATTTATGCTGCTTGGAAAGAGATAATCCGAAATCAGTTTTTGATTCGTCGACTTATGAAGTTCTTGTCGATAAAAAAAAATGCGTTTTATCAAAGATTATTTATCTTCCTTCGTTATTTATCTTCGCGAAAATCGATCGAATTGAAAATCGCGTCTCAGTGCATTGATTGATTGGTTCTTGATTTATTGATTGATTCTTTATTGAACATTAATTCACAAATATTTTTGGGAACGATTTTCAAAATTTAGCACTGATTTGACGGAATTTAGCGAATCTTTTGATTTCACTCTTGATTATTGTGCTCTTTACACCCAGAAAAAAGATCTAGTTGTAGATTTTGAGTCAATAATGCAGGGCTCCAGTTATAATGTCGGTATTTAGCCTCCCCTTAAATGTACTAGATCTTTTTTCTGGGTTCACTGAACGATTTTCAAAATTTAGCACTGATTTGACTGAATTTAGCGAATCTTTTGATCTCACTCCTGATTATTGTGCTCTTTATGAAAGCGAGCGAGATCTCTGTCCCTCGTTGTGACAACGACGATTGACTCGAATCGAGACAGATTGGGACGGTGTGACGCAATTTAAGAACGAGAGCGCGCGGCTGAATTATAGCATATAGTTGCTGGATACGCGCTATAAACTATATATAGTTACGATACGCACTTGCATATTCTGTATTGTCCGTTGGTAAAGCTGCACCCGCACATCTGAAGTGTGATCTCTCTCGCGCTCATTCGCTCTCTCGCTCTCTCGGAAACGATTACAAACGATCCCAACGAAATTGGTTATTATTCGAATGAATAATAACCAATTTGCGAATCATTTTGCACAGACATATCGCAGGCTGTCTCAATATACGGCAATTGCGAGTAGCGGCTTTTACGATTGTTCGAAGAACAATACAACATTTTTTTCCATAATCCAAACTCATTTTTATTCTCGCGACACTCTTGACTCATGATCCACTTGAAATTCCAAACATCCGGTTGAACAAAAAAAAATTTAAAAAAATTATTCGAAGAATCGAAATAAAAAATGAATTTTTGTTTTGTACTTTAGAAGGATGAAACCAATGTCGTAAAAACAGTTTTATAGCCATATCTGATAAAGGAGCTGAGAAAAAAAGATCTTAAAAATCTGCTTTTTTTTTGGCCTTCTAAAATAGTTCTAATCTAGTCTAATTCTTCTAATACCTTTACGCCGGAAATTGTAAAATAACAAAAGGGTTCAAAAACGATTATTTCCCAAATTCAAGCATCGTAATTCGCGAACGACACTCACTCGAGGATATCAAACGCCAAGAGGCAAAGAAAGAGATGTCGTTCGGGGTTTCTCAAAGAATTCCATTCAACGGATGCCTCTCCTTGGGAGAGCGATCGGGAGAGAATGAGAGAGGAGAATACTTGCTTTGGCTCGAGGTCGCCAAGTGTCGACCCGCGCCTTTGGGCCCGCGAATACATAAAATTATGTATGAGGCATTCCACGCCAAGGCGGCCACCCCATTTTTTGAAATCACCAAAAATCGCATACAAATTTTTATAAAGTAGTTCTAACTGTCAAGAAAATTCGTGATTTTTTTCAGATTTTTATATTACACATTTTAGCCGGAAAAAAATACATCAAAATTTCTTGTTCCATTTCGTAACTCGAAAATTATTCATCGAACGAAAAAAAAAGTACAACATGAAATTTAGGATTTTCAACGTACTTTTCACTGACATTTTTTACGAACTCCTCCGAAAGCTCTATATGCCGTTTTCGGAGCAAATAATGTTTTGATATTTTTTTTCTCAGAATTGACATCTTCGATTTGTCTGTAGTTTTAACAGTTTTTTACTTGATATATTTACAGACTATACAAAAATTGGCTCAGTGGAGAATCCGTTCCTTCCCATGCGTTTTCCATCCCCAATAAATACACAAATTTCTCTGTGCATCGACAGGGTTGAGACTATCTACAGATATTTTCTAAAGCCCGCATTTTTGTTTATTTTTTGTACTTTTTCAATTTTTTAAAAACTTTTTTCATTTTTATATTTTTAAATATCTTTTTGTACATTTTAATAAACTTTATCAATGAACCCATGAACATCGATAAAGTCTATTTAAATTAAAGTAAAAGGCTACTCACGTCTCTCGATTGCAAAAAATAATTAATTTACCCTCTTTAGATACACCGATGTTTCTATGGCCAATGAATACTTGTTTAGTTCGATTTGGGCATGATTTTTGGGAATGAAGCAATGATACTGCTTTGTTCCTGGAATCTTCTTCGCAGTATCAAAACGAGATTATTTTATTATTTTTCCCCGTCTACGATGAATAATGATAAAATATCAATATCTACGCTATTTCGTTAAATCACTCTATAATGATAGATTGTATCAATAAAAATGCATTTGAAATAATGGATTCTGCACTACGCCAATTTTTTTATAGTCTGTAAATAAATCAAGTAAAAAACTGTTGAAACTACAGGCAAATCGAAGACGTCAATTCTGAGAAAAAAAATATCAAAACATTATTTACTCCGAAAATGGCATATAGAGCTTTCGGAGGGGTGTGTAGAAAATTTCAGTGAAAAGCACGTTGAAAATCCTAAATTTTATGTTCCACATTTTTTTTCGTACGATGAATAATTTTCGAGTTACAAAATGGGACAAACAAATTTTTTGTATTTTTTTCCGGCTAAAAAATGTAATTTAAAAATCTGAAAAAAATCACAAATTTTCTTGATAGTTGGAACTACTTCCGAAAAATTTGTATGCGATTTTTGGCGATTTCAAAAAATAGGGTGGCTGACTTGACGTAGAATGCCTCGTATATAAGTGTATATTTATAAAAAAAAGTGCGTTAAAGTTACCGAGCGCGAAACGTTTGTGCGACAATGCAGAAGACTCTTTCTGCTTATATATCAATATATTTACCAACACAAAGAAATTTTTTCATCTCACGAAAATGCGGCAAAATATCCGCAGCAATTTTCTCACGGGTGAAAAAAAATTCTAGAATCTGAGGAAATGAAGGTATAGATTTTCATCGCACAATTGAGCGCCGTCTGCGCCCGAAAGCGGGTTCTTTTGTTGCAAAATCGTCCATCGACTTTTGCAGGCTTGCAAAAGGGCGTAACTTTCATCGTCGACGACTCAACGTGACTTTTAGATGACGGACTTTTTTTTTCTGTCGCCTCGTCGATTTATACGCCGGTTTATACGTGGATATCCGTATTCGGCAAATCGCGCTCCTTCCGTGTTTCACTTTGAACGGCAATAATCGTCTGACTCGTTGAAACTCTTGAGTACGTACACGTTTCTTTTTTTTTCCATCGTTATCGCCGTTAGTCGGCCAATGTGCGAAGTATCGCGACTCGTGCCTAACCCGGGGAACAAATAATCGTGGTTTTCACATTTCCTTTCACTATTTCAACCGAGCGGCGCCTCATTATAGACAGTAAATATATATATTATTTATAAACAAAAGTGTCTCCAGAATTTGAAAAAAAATCATGAAAATTGAAAATTTCAACATTGCTTTCCCTCAAAGGGGGGCTAAATACCGACATTATTACTGGAGCCCTACATTATCGACTCAAAATCGCTGTCCAAACTTTTTCCAATACCGGTGGATGAATATCAATTAAATTTATAAATGAATGATGAATGATCTGCAAAATGCAAATGCGAGACGTAAATCAACGTTTTCGTTAAATGCCACTGACTTGTCAGACAGTTTGGATAGAATCTGATAAGAATAATATTTATTTCATGAGAATTCCACATGGGGCTGCCCTCTTTCGGATTTCTGTGAACTTGATTTCGCCATTTTGTTTTTCGATAATACACTAAATTTATCAACATTTATCTCGTGATTTGGATTCCAAACTTATGTCGCGATTTTTTCATAAAATAATGTCGAAGACTCATCGATATTCGTACTTTAGTGTTCTTCATGGAGCCCCACTCTTGGTTTTAGCCGAAATGCAGTAGAACCATTATAATTTGATTTTTTCAATTACAGATTCCTGATGATAATCGGATCTGTAATTTTTGTTTTTGTTTTTCGAAAAAAATTTAGTGGGGCTCCATTTGTGCCATAATTCTGATGATAATGTCAAAAATTTATTGATTTCCATCCATTCGTGCCAGAGCAAGTTTGGAATCCATTTTCGAGGTGCTAATGTCGGTATTTAGCCTCCCCTTAATTATTTATTTACTTGAAGTTCTGAATGTTGAGATGAACGAGAAATCAGAAGAAGTATTTATTTAATGAAAAATTAGAAGAGTTTGCAAGTATTTGTAGAATAATCATTTTAAAAGTTCGAAGGTATTTTAAGAATTATTTCCAAAGTTTTAACAAAGTATTATTTTGCGTTTCTTGATGGAGAAAGTTTTTTCAGGAAAATGCAATTATGAGAGGTCAATGTGCAAATTTTGATTTTGACGATTTTTAAAATTTTCTTCCATTAAAAGCATCGCCGATATCTGGAATTATTATTTTTAATTTTTTTCATGGTTCAAAAGAATTCTTTACCCGGTAAATAGATAAATTTTTCATGGAAGAAATAAATTTGTAGATTTTCAATTCAGCTGAATATTGAAACTTCATCGCATCAATTTTCTTATCGTTTCAAACATTGTGATCATACCGACATGAAAATTTCGAATGAAAATGTTTTCACAAAGAAGAAGCTTTCTTTATGAGAAAACGAAGGATAAATCGTCTGGAAATTTTCCAAAATTGAAATACTCGATTTTTCGAAATGTTGTGCTCATATCGGAATTAAAACGCGAAAAAATAACGTTTTTGCGAAAAAGAAACTTTCTTTATGAGAAAGCGAAAAATAAATCGTCCGGAAATTTTCCAAAATGTACTTTCTCCATTTTCCGAAAATTTGTGATCATATTGGCATTAAAATCTCGAATAAAATAGTTTTCGCGAATAAAACCTTCCTCCGTTAGAAAACGAAGGAAAAATAATTTAGAAATTAAAAAAAATCTAAATTCTCGATTCTCAAAAGTTTTCTGTTCGTATCGGCATTTTAATCTCTAATGAAAAAGTTTTCGCGAAAAAAACTCCCTCTCTGACAAAGCGAGAGAAAAAAATTACGAAATTTTTAAAAATGTATTTGTTCGAAACTTTAATTAACTGTAACCATATCAGCATAAAAATCTCAATTGAAAGAGTTTTTTCGAAAAAGAAGCTTCCTTTGTGAGAAAACGAAAGAATAAATCGTCCGCCAATTTTTCAAAATGTAATTTTTCTATTTTTCCAAATTTTGTTATCATATCGACATTAAAATCACGAATAAAATATGTTTAGTGAAAATACGAAATTTCTTTTATGAGAAAGTGAAAAAAAAAAAAATCGTCATAGTCGATTTGCCCTGGACTGTCCCATGTATATTCATATATTTATTCATGGCTGTTACCCACTCGTGGAATGGGGTATAATTTGCATTCGACATATGCATATATGAGGCATTCCACGTCAAGTCGGCCACCCCATTGTTTGAAATCACCAAAAATCGCATACAAATTTTTATAAAGCAGTTCTAATTCTAACTGTCAAGAAAATTCGTGATTTTTTTTTAGATTTTTATATTACACATTTTAGCCGGAAAAAAATACAAAAAAATTTCTTGTTCCATTTCGTAACTCGAAAATTATTCAACGTACGAAAAAAAAGTACAACATGAAATTTAGAACTTTCAACGTAGTTTTCACTGAAATTTTTTACGAACTCCTCCAAAAGCTCTATATGCCATTTTCGGAGCAAATAATGTTTTGATATTTTTTTTCTCAGAATTGACATCTTCGATTTGTCTGTAGTTTTAACAGTTTTTTACTTGATATATTTACAGACTATAAAAAAATTGGCTCAGTGGAGAATCTATTCCTTCCCATGCCTTTTTCATCCCAAACGAATACACAAATTTCTCTGTGCATTAACAGGGTTGAGACTATCCATAGATATTTCCTAAAGCCCGCATTTTTGTTTATTTTTGGTACTTTTTCAATTTTTTAAACTTTTTTCATTTTTATTTTTTTAAATATCTTTTTGTACATTTTAATAAACTTTATCAATGGACCCATGGACACTGATAAAGTCTATTCAAATTAAAGTCGAAGGCTACTCACGTCCCTTGATTGCAAAAAATAATTAATTTTCCCCTTTTTGGATACACCGACATTCCTTTGGCCAATGAGTACTTTTTTAGTTCGATCTGGGCATGATTTTTGGGAATGAAGCAACGATACCGCTTCGTTCCTGGAATCTTCTTCGTAGTATCAAAACGAGATTATTTTATTATTTTTCCCTGTCTACGATTAATAATGATAAAATATCAATATCTACACTATTTCGTTAAATCACTTTATAATGATAGATTGTATCAATGAAAATAAATGCATTTGAAATAATGGATTCTCCACTCCACCAATTTTTGTATAGTCTGTAAATATATCAAGTAAAAAACTGTTAAAACTACAGACGAATCAAAGATGTCAGTTCTGAGGAAAAAAAATATCAAAACATTATTTGCTCCGAAAATGGCACATAGAGCTTTCGGAGGAGTTTGTAAAAAAATTCAGTGAAAAGGACGTTGAAAATCCTAAATTTTATGTTGTACTTTTTTTTTCGTACGGTGAATAATTTTCGAGTTACAAAATGGGACAAACAAATTTTTTGTATTTTGTTTCCGGCTAAAAAATGTAATCTAAAAATCTGAAAAAAATCATAAATTTTCTTGATAGCTGGAACTACTTTCTAAAAATTTGTATGCGATTTTCGGCGATTTCAAAAAATGGGGTGGCCGACTTGACGTGGAATGCCTCATATATATATATATATTTACGCAGGTGCAATTTTTACCAGTGCTCGTTGTACGGGTGAACGTGTGACTATATTTAAAAATGAGCGGGAGTTTAGCATGTACCGCATGAGTTTCCACCTCGGCGTCTGCGTTGCGAAAAAGCGACGAGGGACAGAAAGCGGACACGACATTAGATTCTCGAGTGTGCTTAGAAAAAGTCTGTCAAGGTCCGGAGCGTTGAGGTTGCTAATAGAGTTTCTGCATCACTCGCAGAAAATCACTGGTTTAGCCATGCAGCGACAACTCGATTGTGACAAGTCAATTTTATTTTAAACGTTGGAAAGCATATATATAATTATATTGCGCGCAATATAAATAATACGGCCAGAAGAAGCATATTTTATATTTATTATGTTGCAAATGAATTTCCATGCGTCATTCTAAAACAGGAAATTCTTCCAAATACTTTCTCAAGTCGTGCAAAAAGATAGTGAAATTGGAACATAAAAAAATACATGAGGCATTCCGCACCGATTCGACCTGGGTCTGAACCTTCACCTCACCGATTTCGTCCGCAATTTTTTATGGTTTTGTAGTACCTCTGATAAGCACTCGGGATTTTTTTCAGATTTTTTTGGAGCGATTTGACTTAACTATAATTTTATAAACAAATTATTTTTAGCACAAATTTGAAAATCTGAAAAAAAATCACAAAAATCCCGTTTTTTATATGAACAATTTCAAGCGTTGAACCAAAGTGGGCAGGCATTTCCTTCTGTTTGTAACAAGCTTTTTCGAAATTTTTCTTTTTAAATAGAAGGCGGAACCTGAATTGAGTGGGCCCTTATCTAAACATTTTTTCAAACACCTTCAATTCATACAAAAATGTGTGCATAACGGCCCACTCAATTCAACTTCCTCCCTCTATTAAAAAAAAAAAAAAATCGACAAAGCTTGTTATAAAAAAAGGAATTTTTGTGATTTTTTTTCAGATTTTTAATTTTTTGCTAAAAATAGTTTGTTCATAAAATTATAGTCAATACAAATCGCTCCAAAAAAAATCTAAAAAAAAATCCTGAGTGCTTTTCAGAGGTAAGAACCATGAAATTTTCAAAATGGAATTTTTCATACGATTTACTTCCATGCAAAATACTTGAAAAAATACAGTCTAAGAAATCGTTTTTTTTTTAAATTGAAAAACAACGAGATCCGTGAAATTAAGAAAATGTCGTAAATAAATTTTTTTTTTAATTGTCTCTTTAGATGTTGAGACCGAGCGAATTTAATCTGAAGCTGAAAATAGCAATTTATTTACACGAGATAAACTCCCGTTCTACACGTATATGCTAATAAACGATATCTCATTGGTATGAATGGGAGGGTAAAATAGATTTCCCCCTTTTAACTCGATTGATTACGAAATGTGTGTGCGCGAACGGGCGACACATTTCTGCACTCGTGACAACGTCGTTATCGTCCGCATTGTTGATTTACGTTTGGCTTTCTCGATACACAAAACAAGCCACTTTGTCGCGACGATGATCAATAAAAACACTGATAGCGTGAATCTCGACAAGATTGTGAAGGATTATTAAAAGATGAAAAAATAAAAAATAAATTACCATCGGTCGGTAGCCAAGAGATCGCTCTTACCGACGTAACCTGAATCTTGAGTGTTACAATTAATCTGGGACAAATTTGGACAGTGTCCAATTGGTCCTTACATTTCCAATGTCGATTGCTAAAATTTCATTATCCGATTTGAATTATGGGAACAAATTCATGTAGGTTTTGACCTAATAAAAATTAGTTCAGACCACCTTAAGAATAGGGTGGTCCATTATGCCCCAGGTATCGCGGATTGGCCTGAAAATGAGTCAATGCATCAAATTTATGATAATTTGACAAGAAACAAAAAAAAATTATTTTACCGAATTTTTGACAGGGGCAGTTTTAAATTTAATTTTAATTAGTTCCCAATTGTGCGAATCGAAATTACAGCTCTGACAATTTTAATTTCCTTTTTTTTTTTTCTCTTTCATCGTAAAAGCGAGTGCAACTTGGAGCGTGCTAATTAGCGCCCGACAAAGACAAAGATAACAAGTTGCCGGAGCTTCCTCTTCGCTTCTGGCACACAAAACGAGTCGATCATACTTGCTGTTTCTCGTGGCAACGGATGCTCCACTAACGGTCACAGCTGTTACTGAGAAGTAATTCTGCTGACATAAAAAAAACAAGCATATAAAAATATAAGACATCCCAGGTCAATCCTACCCATGTCTGACTTTTTAGATTTTTTAGTGCTTGCAGTAAACGTCCTTATGTTTGGTTTAGTCCTGTTTTTTTTATTCATTCGAAAGAGGTGGAAAGGCAATTGAAGGACTTCCATCAGAAGTGCTCTAATATTTGGAGAAAAAAAGAACCAAACAGTCGGTATTTTCGTAAATAATTTATCATAGATTCATCCTGTACTATTTGATCTAAGACCCGAATTTTGAGATCTTGAGATCGTTCTTAAGATCAAACTTTCCATTGAACTCAAATTGAAACTTAAGATCGAACTTAAGTTCCAATTTAAGATGAATCTTAAATTTGAACTGAAGTATCATTATAAGTTCATACTCAAGTTCGAACTTGAATTTGGTTTGAAGTTTTATCCTAAGATCCATCTTGAGCTTGAACTTAAGTTCGATCAAACTTCTTTGAAAATTTTATTTGAAGTTTTCATTAAAAAAAAAAAAAAAGAATATCGACTTGTCCAATATCCTGGGTTAAGAAAAAAAGGTTTTAAAATCTTTTTGTCGTAGTGTTCATTATTCTCGAGGAAATACGAAAATTCTTGAAATAGTAATTAATACTTTGTATTCATACTTTTTAGGCCCGAATTTTAAGATCAATCTTAAGATCAATCTTAAGATCAAACTTAAGATAAAACTTAAGATAAAACTTAAGATCAAACTTAAGATCAAACTTAAGATCAATCTTAAGATAAAACTTAAGATCAAACTTAAGATCAAACTTAAGATCAAACTCAAGTTGGAACTTAAGAATGAACTTGAGTTGAATCTAGAGATGAATCTTAAGTTAAAACTTAAGGTCATTAAAAGTTTGTACTTGAGTTCAAACTTTAGTGCGAACTTCAGATCGATCTTAAGTTCAAACTTAAATTTGGTTGAACTTTCATCTTAAGATTCATCTTGAGCTTGAACTTAAGTTCGATCTAACTTTTTTGAACTTGAGTTCGATGGAACTAAAGGTCAAGCTCGAGATGGATCTTAAGATCAAACTTCAAACCAGATTTAAGTTTGAACTTAAGATCGATATGAAATTCGCGCTAAAGTTTGAACTTAAGTATGAACTCATAATGATACTTGAGTTCAAACTTAAAATTCATCTTAGATTGGTACCCAAGTTCGAGCTCAAGTTCCAACTTGAGTTCAATAGAAAGTTTGATCTTAAGATCTTAAAATTCGGGCTTGAGTCCCTCACTAAAAAATTGCATCATGTGACCTTTTGAAGAAAGCCAAAGGTATTTGGGTCAAAACAGATATTTTAACCATCGGAGTTCCACTTCGATGCTATAAAATAGATGTTTTAATGTTTGACGTGAAATTTGAGTAAGTTGTGTGATGCATCGTAACCTTCCGTGGTTACACTGGGTCAAAACGACCCCACAACTACTTTTCTCTTTATGCATTTTTTTGAATATATAATCATTTGATTTTTCATAAACTTATTTTTAGTACATCAAGTAGAATGTTTGAAGGTTGTTGGGTAACTTTTTGAAATTTTTCCGATCGATAGTTTGGTCACTTGTTCAAAAATGGACAAGGTCAAATCGACCTTGATCGATCGGAAGACTCGTCGGAGGAAACTAGTTGGCAAAATCTACGAACATTTTGGAAGTCATTTAAAATTGAAAACCATTTCTTGCACTTGAAAAATTCAGTGATGCTTCCTTGTGTGGACCGGACGTGAACATTTCCCGTAAAGTTGTTTGAAAATCAAAAAGGTCAAGTGTCAGACACAGATCGATCCGATCTGGAAGGTCTCATGGATACACATTACAGTGATGTAGTCGCAAACTTTTGTGACCCGCACTGAGAAAAAAGTTCAGTTAAAACAACTAAATCCATTTAGTTGGAAAAAAATGTAGTTGATTCAATATTAATTTGTTTGAAATAATGAAACTATAATTAATTCAACAAATGGATTTGTTTAACCATAAGATAGGTGAACGAAATTATTTGCCCAATTTCCAGATACAGTTTAGTCCAATTTACACGTTACTGAGTTGCTGTACAGAAATATTTCGTTGATTTCTAGTATATTTTAACTAAATAAATTTAGCTGTAACGAAAAAACAATTCGTATTTTCAATCACACAATTTATTTGCTACAAATATATTTATTTGATTGAACTGAAACTTTGCCCATTCAAGCAACGATTTAACCGATTTAACTAAAACTTATACTGTATCTTTGTTGAATTACCAAAATGATCTCGTTGAACGTCCGGAAACAAATATTTGGTTGAGTCAGATAAATTTTTGCATTTTCAACAAAAAAAAATTTCTCAGTGCGTGATACGTTACATAAGTTTCTGAGAACGAGAAATACGAGAGATGAGAGACGGATGGGAACTCAGAGGTGGGTTAATGAGGCTAGACCAGGGTTGCGAAATTTTTAATGAAAAAGTAATGCATTAACCATTACTTTTTTAATGGCTAATGAAATTAATTTCCATTAACCATTTAAATTTAATGGTTAATGGAGATTATTTTCATTGACCATTAAAATTTAATGGTTAATGGTTAATGGAAATTATTTTCATTAACCACTAAAATGTGATGGTTAATGGAAAATATTTTCATTAGCCATTAAAATTTAATGGTTAATGGAGATTATTTTCATTGACCATTAAAATTTAATGGTTAATGCAAATTATTTTCATTAACCATTAAAATTTAATGGTTAATGGATATTATTTTCATTAACCATTAAAATTATTTCCATTAACCATTAAATGTTAATGGTTAATGAAAATGCAATTGCATTAAAATAGTAATGCATTGTTTGCAACCCTGTCCGTTACAATGTAGTGTGTAATAGAAAAAATTTCCATTACCCATTGCAATGTAATGTGTAATGGACAAAACTTTGATTGCAATTTTGGGAATCGAAAAATATAAATGAATAAATTATTGCAATTTTGCATTACATTTTATTGACTTAGGACTTAGATTTTCACCTTAAATTCTAAAAAGCATCTATATTATAATTCTAAAAATCTAAGTCCTAAGTCAATAAAATGTAATGCAAAACTGCAATAATTTATTCATCTATATTTTTCCTTCTCAAAATTGCAATCAAAGTTTTGTCCATTACACATTACACTGCAGTGGGTAATGGAAATTTTTTCTATTACACACTACATTTTAATTGGCAGGGTTGCAAATAATGCGTTACATTTTTGGAAGCAATTGCATTTTCATTAACCATTAACATTTAATGGTTAATGGCAATAATTTCTATTAACCATCAAATTTTAATGGTTAATGAAAATGATCTCCATTAACCATTAATTTTTAATGGTTAATGGCTAATGAAAATAATTTCCATTAACCATTACGTTTTAGAGGTTAATGAAAGTACATTCCATTAACCATTAAATTTTAATGGTTAATGAAAATAATTTCTATTAACCATTAAATTGTAATGGTTAATGAAAATAATTTTCATTAACCATTAAATTTTAATAGTTAATGAAAATAATTTCCATTAACCATTGAATATTAATGGTTAATGAAAATAATTTCCATTAACCATGGAATTTTAATGGTTAATGAAAATAATTTCCATTGACCATTAAATTTTAATGATTAATGGAAATTATTTCCAATAACCATTAAACGTTAATGGTTAATGAAAATGCGAATGCATTAAAAAAAGTAATGCATTATTTGCAACCCTGGGCTAGACTCAGGAGGAGGTCGAAGGGGAAGAGAGAAAATAAGTCTTACTTCAACATTGCCCCTGGCATTGCCACCTGTCCTCATCTCCTCTCAAGTCTAATGACCCAGCGCACCGTGTTACATTGCTAATGTTTCAATGTCACTGTAGTCGCAAGTACAGTCATCCCTGTTGAGTAATTTTTCTCGTACCCAAAAGACAATGCAATCTCTTCAGCCGGAGACAAAACAAACTGAATCACGAACAAAGTGACTCCGACAAAATCGCATTTACTTCGATCATTTGATTTATATCTGAACCAAAAGTTTTTTTATATACAAAACTTAGGCGATTTAAATATTTCAAACTTTAGAACCTCGTATGAATGAATTTTTCTTGCTGTATTGATTTTCTTCCCGTTTTCCTAATAACTGAAAAATAAGGCCTAAAAAACGATCAACGGGTTATACAAGGTCGGGAGGTCGAAAAAAATGGATTTTTCAAGAATTTCTTCTGGAAAGACATTTTAATTATAAGAATAAGATAATAATGGAGAATCGGCCCCCAGCTAATTTTTTGGCCCCGACTTTTTAAAAAAAAATCCTAAGCGAAAAAAACAATTCTGTGCAAAATTACAGCTTTCTACATCGATGCTGAAGGGCCTTCCTGCTAAAAAAGTGTGCTTTCGATTTTTGCAAATTTCTAAATACCAAGTTTTGACCGAAAAATCTTTAAATATTCTGAAAAATCAGAAACATGTTAATGGGAATTTTTTTTTTTAATGCTACAATTCAAATGCTAAAATGCTTTATTCTAAATGCTAAAATGTTAATGGGGATTTTTTTTTTAATGCTTAAATTTAAATGCTAAAATGCTCTATTTTCAATCATCGAATCTTCCTTTAAAAATATTATTTTGTAGTGAAGCGATTTCTCTACTATTATCTCAAAAATTAACATGATTTTAGTCTTGATTCCCTAGATTTCAAAAGAAAAATCCCAAAAATCGACCTGTAACACATTGGAAAAAAATAAAAACAATAAAATTTCTGATTTTTCATTTGAAATACATATATCGGAATTGGATCATCCAAAATAAAAAAAGATTTCGTTAATATGGTGCATAGTCTAGTATTTAATCGAAAGAATAAGCAAAATATTGATTTTTAACAAAATGGCGGCTTCTAAAAAAAATCGATTTTCGATGAAATTTATTGCCTCAAATTGTTTATAAAATGAAAAATATTTATCGGTAAAAAACCGTCGATTAATTATTAAAAATATATTTATAAAGCTTGTGTAAAAATTTGAGAAATCTTCTGAGAAATATTGTTCACTGACTTTAAAAGCACAGTTTTCAAAAAAACGCGTTCAAAGTTTGAAAATCACAAATTTTCTGTGTAAAATATACTTAAATATAATGTACATTACGAAAATAAAATAAATTTTTCGAAAATCCTGACTGCATATAACCCCTTAATAAATTTCATCCGCGAGGGTTTCATTTAATTAGCTTACGGCGAATCATCAAGATATTTTGTGACTGATTTAACTGGATTAAAATTAAACAAACCATGGGATAATAAAGCAAGCAATATTTTCCAATTTAAATAATCCAGAACTTTATTTTCTTTAAATATATTTTTAAAAAATATTTTGACTCGTGAAAAATTATAATTGTAAAAATGCAAATTAACCAAAATTATTTATATTTTTTTTTTTCTACTGTTAATACATCACTTCTCTCTTTCGAATTATTGGTCACAGGAAATTGGATGAAATTCTGTTTGACTTGTGTTCATTTGATTAATTCGATGCTCCAAAGAGAATGAAGGGGTGTGCATTGATGAGGTCCGCACGTGGGTTGTTTCTGTGGCGGCGAAGGTAATATATTTGATATATAGATATATTAGAGATGTGCTACATATACCACATGTCTGTGGTATAGAGGGATATATCACATCTGACAAAGGTCAAGCGCTGACACAGAGAGGATGCGAAGGGGGGGGGGGGAGGATTATCACGGGATGCATGCTGAAAACATTTTATCACTTCCCCGGAGAATTAATATATCCGAGAGGCGATTCCCAGGGATGATCGATAGAGAAAGAAGACTGTAGAGTATCTATTAATCCGAGGCCGGACGCGTGCCCGAATGCATAATCAGACATCTTTCTCTCTCTCTCTCTCTCTCTCTCTCTCTCTCTCTCTCTCTCTCTCTCTCTCTCTCTCTCCCTCTCTCTCTCCCTCTCTTCTCTCTCTCTCTTCTCTCTCTCTCCTCTCTCTCTCTCCTCCCTCCTCTCCCTCTCTCCTCTCTCTTCTCTCCCTCTCTCCTCTCTCTCTCTCTCTCCTCTCTCTTCTCTCCCTCTCTCCTCTCTCTCTCTCTCCTCTCTCTGATGTATGCACGATCGTTTTACAGAGCGATAAATCGATGACTATGGGGTGCGCCCCTGAGACTCTCTCCTTGCAATCAAATAATTGCTGTCGCTCAGCAAAATCAACCTACCTCGATATAGTAATGCATACGTGGATACGTAACCTTAAAGGCAATCTTCACGAGAGACTTGCGTCATTGAAGACCTCGTAGCAAAAAAATTATGTGAAAACATGGAGAAGCCAGGCAGCATCGTTTTATCATTTTTGTATTCATTCATTCAAGCTCCACTTTGAGGAAGAGATCCACACTGAAAGAAATTTTATTGCACTATTTGGTTTTTCGTGTAACGAAAAGTACAATAAAATATAGCAATTTAGGGACGATCGAGGTACAATCGTAAACATTCCTATAGTAATAGGACATTATGCTATCTCTGTAGATATTAATATGATCTTGAAAAGCAAGAATTACTATATGACTTTTGGAAACATTGCTATTCTACACTTGGAGAATTGAAATTGTAAATAATGATAGTGACTCTTTGGAAATTTTGCTAGGATAATTTCAAAACTTGTTATTTAAAATAATATAAGCTGCAATGAATATATCAAAATTTACTATTCTCAATAAGAACGCACTTTCAAATGAGAAGCACTTGTACCTTTCGTAACGCGGACTTGAGGAAAATCGTAAAACACTATTGCAAAAGTTGCCGAATGTTCTCGAGCTGACCCGAGTTCGGCCGAGGGAAAATTCATATATATATATATATATATTGTAACTGGACGACCTCGGGCCTGCCTCGATCTCATCACTTCACCCGAGATCCGCTAGGTGACGACAGTCGGCGCGCGCTCTCGCGCCAGCGAGACAGTAACCCAGCACCGATAAAGTCCGGTGTACGAGGTCCGCAATTAACATTAAATTGTTGGAACATTATCCGCGCTCTGTAGTCGCGCAGTCCTATGGACCAAAGACTACTTATTTAAATCAAATCACCATTGCACTTCGGTGGTGCTCGTG
Organism: Alloplasta piceator; assembly: GCA_946863875.1. Lineage (NCBI taxonomy): Eukaryota > Metazoa > Arthropoda > Insecta > Hymenoptera > Ichneumonidae > Alloplasta > Alloplasta piceator. The sequence goes on along the minus strand of OX333071.1, from coordinate 19,583,206 downwards.
CTCTTTATGGGAGCGAGGATAAATAACTTGAGCTTTCGCTTAACCGATTAATTTCATGATTAATTAGTTAAGTAAAAGCCGGGAGGCTCATAGCCGTAGCTATGAGCCTCCCGGGATGGATGTCATTTTAAGAATAGTGCTTTAGAGAAATTGCAATGCCCTGATACAAAATCCCGCAAGATCTTATTTTACTTATTGCAAAGTACTATTGTAATTTTCGCAATTCGAGCTCAGAACGATTGCTATAAGTTTATCAAAAAGTGAAATATTTTATTTCGCTATTTGTAAAGCACTATTGTAATTTTTGCTATTCGAGCTCATAACGATTGCTATAAGTTTACCAAAAAGTGAAATATTTTATTTCGCTATTTGTAAAGCACTATTGTAATTTTTGGTATTCGAGACTATAGCAAATTATGATATACAGACTTAGAAATACTGTTATTATTTTAGGGAAAACTCCAACATGCTTATGAGTTATTGACACAGAAGATATCAAACTCTATATTTCGTTACTCACTATTGTACTTTTTACAACTGTACCTCAATTGTCCCTAAATTGCGATATTTTATTGTACTTTTCGTTACACGAAAAACCAAATAGTGCAATAAAATTTCTTTCAGTGCAGCTTAAGGATGTTGAGTCCCTATGAAATCTTATAATGTTAATTGTTCAGTAAATAGCTTCTTAATCGTCGTGAAATTTTTACACGACCTCCTGAATACTTCATGTAAAAACATATTAAGTTTTCAGAATTCTATCATCATTACTTCAACCTCCTTAAGGGTTAAAATTAAAAATGATGAGAAAATTCGAAAAATTTGGTATGTTTTTGTATGAAGTATCTAAGAGGTCGTGTAAAAATTTCACGACGATTGGGAAGCTCGTTATTAAAATATTAAAATTTTGATGAGAACAATTTTTTAAACAAATTAAAAAAAAATATTTATCAGTAAACTTCGTTTTGTTTCCGTTGCTTTCAATATAGTGTAGGTATTGAAAAATTGAGAGTTAAAAAAAAACTTATCGCAAAGTTATATATCCGTTTCCATAAGACTACATTTAATTTAATTTAATTCGTTAATGTCAATTGTTCGATAACGAGCTTCCTAATCGTCGTGAAATTTTTACACGACCTCTTAAATAATTCATCCAAAAACATACCAAATTTTCCGAATTTTCTCATCATTTGCGATTTGGGACTCAACATCCTTAAGGATGCTTTGCCCTTACAGTCCCAGCCAAAAATTTATCTGATCGAAATTTCCGTACGTCGTGATTCAATAAAATTCTTAAAAAATTTAGCAACATTTGGCTTGCCATAAACAACAATTATCAATAATAACATTGCCCAAAAGCTATTGATAAATTGTTTAATCAAATATTTATTCAACAATTTTACAGTAAGTTCTTTTGTTTCTTGAATAAATCAAATGCGTTAATTTTTCTGAACGCATATGAATTTTTTCAGAATTTTACCTCTATTTTCAAATTTCCGTTTTCCAATTTTTAGAGTGGCTGTATTTATGTATTTTTTGGCCCTGTGTCTTTGAAACTTATCAAAACAGATGATAAACCTGTATGCAAAAATACAAAAATACAAAATTGGCGGTTTTTTTTGTTTATACTTAAGAATGTTTCTTATAATATTTCAAAATAGAGAGAAAATTTTGAAATAAAAAAATCAAAGTTTTCGATTTGTTCAAGAAAAAAGAGAACTTTCCGAAAAATTGTTGAATAATTATTTGTTTAAACAGTTAATTAACAAGTTTTGGGCAATAGTATTATTGATAATTGTTGATGCTACTTTTTTCACTACCCTTCCTTCACCCACAACTTTACAGCTTTTATTGCGCGGATCGCCACCGATATTTCAAGGTCACGCTGAAACCGTTTCTGTTTTACCGACAGAGCCTGTCGAACTTTTTTTTGTGTAGCAGATTTTGAAAGAAGCCCCATGTTTGGGGGGAAAAATGCCAACATTGAGATAATTCATTAATAACGACGATTGACTAGAGGAATAAATAATGGTCTGTCAAAGTTGTAAAAGCTGCTCCTTGAATTATTAATAAACGATGCAAAGTTACAGCGGTATACACAACGAAATAAGTGCGTCAGTGGGTGATGTCATCGTGGGCGAGCACCTGTTGTCTCTTCGCTATATATATGTATATATAAATATATATATATATACGAATCATTCTCGACTACTTTTTCCACCAAGGAGATTGTTTAAAATTTTATTGCCATGTATAGAATTTTCCGTGAATCATTTCCGCAGTGTCTTAATCAAACCATTCGAATCATCGTTCGCCTTTTCACTTGGAAAATCCAGCTCGCTGAAAATAGTGTCGCAACGCCCGTAAAAAGTCCACGAAATCAAAAAATTTCAAAAAAAATGTCAACAAAAATTGGTGAACAAAAGTTATTCCACCTAATTCAAAGAAAAAATGGAAATCGGGAGGTTTTTAACGATGTTCCTCAAATTCAACGCCTAACATTTTTATACTATTAGCTGTATATGTAAAAAAAATATTAAGTTCCATATGGAAAAATTTGCGAAAACTGGAATTTTTTTTTGAAAGCTAGAGAAAAAAAAATTGAGACTGGCTGATAAAAAAGTAGCCACTTTGTTGTAAGAATGCTTTGTACACGAAAAACAGGTGTGTGTATATACAGAGTGTCCCAGCAGTGAAGGTCAATACTGTGAGGGTAGATTCGTGACGTAATATCGAGTAGAAAAGTCCTTTGCCATTTTTTAGTATTTTGAACCCCTGAATTGTTATTAATTTTTTTGATCAGCCAATGAGATGCGCCCATTTACCTTCACTGAAAGAAATTTAATTGCAATATTTGCAATAGCATATAGCAATTTAGGGACAATCGAGGTACAATCGTCATTATTCCTATAATATAGGAATATTTACGGTTGTACTTCGATTGTCCCTAAATTGCTATATTTTATTGTACTTTTTGTTACGCGAAAAACTAAATATTGCAATACAAAAATTTTCAGTGTTGCTAACACCGATGAGCGCGAGGGATGAGCATGGTGAGATCGCGGCTTATCTCACTAAGCGCCTCTCATTGGCTGATTAAAAAAATTAATAACAATTCAGAAGTTCAAAATACCAAACAATGATAATACGATAATACGTCACGGATCTACCCTCACGGTGTTGACCTTCACCCCTAGGACACCCTGTGTATGTTTATGGGGCATTCCATACCAAGTCGACCTGAGTGTGACCCTCGACCTCGTTGATTTCGTTTACGATTTTTTATATGATTCTTCAAACTCAAAATAGCATTCAGAATTTTTTCCGATTTTTACAACCAAATTTGAGTACGTTATGATTTTTTGAAATTTTTTTTCGAAAACCTCGAGGACCGGAATTTAAAAATCTGAAAAATCTGAAAAAATCCGACGTCAAAAATGAAAATTTTTGACCAAAAATTCATGATGCCCAGGCTCTCGCTTCCATCTCGATTTTAGGTTTTTATGAAGAAAACGTAAAAAAAATAGATGCAGAAATTATCCAACTATTTTTGGAAATTGTTGATTAACGATAAAAATATTTAAGCTACTTTTCACCGTAGATCAATTTCTGCATCTATTTTTTTTTTTCTACGTTTTCTTCATAAAAACCTAAAATCGAGGTGGAAGGGAAATCCTGGATATCATGAATTTTGGCTCAAACATTTCCATTTTTGACACCGGATTTTTGAGAATTTTTTCAGATTTTTAAAGTACGACCCTCGAGGTTTTCGAAAAAAACGTTCAAAAAATCATAACGTACTCAAATTTGGTTTTAAAAATCTGAAAAAAATTCTGAATGCTATTTTGAGTTGGAAGTATCATATAAAAAATCGTAAATGAAATCAGCGAGGTCGAGGGTCACACTCAGGTCGACTTGGGATCGAATGCCCCATATATGTCCATATATGTGTCGTATTACGCGTGAACGAAATTTATTTCGATCGAAACCATCAGGTGTCCCGAAGAGTGTGCGGGCTTATAAAAAGTCGTCCACCGTTAAACCGATCGAAAGTGCGTGATCCTTCCCTCTCCTTCGAATCATCGCTTGGAAACTTTTCCATATCGACGACACATAAAAATACACTATTCTCGTTGAATTCTTTATTACTTGGCTTCATTACTTGCTACAGTTAAGTCGATCGATTACTAAGATTAAAAATAAATTTTAGTGCAATGTTTATAGAAAAAATCAGTGGAAATTAGAAATAATCCGGATGTGAGAGTCTTTACTTGATAGGTAAAAAAATGTTTTGTGACGATTCAACAGAAAAATAGTTCAGCCGACGTTAGAAAAATTTTATGCCGATTTTACGAAGTCTTAATTGTAATTTTTGTTCGATTTAGACGAGTGAGACGATTTTTTCCTCTATCGGTTATATATAGTTTTGAAAACACGATTTTGTAAGTTTTTTGAAAATTTTGATCAGCAAACTCATAAGATTTCGAGAAACTAGTTCGTTTCTCGTGTTCCCATAAAAAAGTAGCAAACCTCGGAAGGTTTGATAGAAATCGAGTTATGGGGTCTCGAAAAATCAATTTTTTGATGTTTTTTTCGAAAATCGTTCGAACACAGTTAATTTCTATTTTATTGTATTAACGGAATATAATGTCTTAGGTGATAAGAAATTTATAGCATTATTATGGAAATGCTATAAAACAGACTAATTCCACAAGAACAGGTTTAGATAACAAAAAATTACGTCTTTCGTACCATACGATATTTTTGAATCCGATGTTACACTTTCCTTACGTCATTTGGGATGATCGAAATTCTACGGTATGCTAAAAAAATACGACTTTTAAAATTTTTTTGGAGCGTTTACATCCAATTCTAGAACTTTTAGCATACATTTTTTAGGCGATTAATTTTTTTTAGACGCAAACTTTTCCGCAATGTTTTTATGACAATCGAAGAAAAAAAAATAGTTTTCCCCCTGATGCAACAAATAATGTAACAAATATATTTGTAATGACAATTAAAGTTTTGAGGGGTTTACGGCTTTTGTTTCATCCCGAAAATTTCATGAGTTCCTACATTTTTGTAATCGCTCATAATTTACCTCATAATTACTTGAAAATACTTACCATATTTTTCTTTTCCAATAAAAACTCTCGCCGAACAAATAATGTTCCTTGGAAACTAGAATCAGTACAAAAAATTAGTTTCCAAAATGGCGGCAGTCGAAGTTAATAAATAAAATCCTAATCATTTCTAGATCGATTTTTGACAACCTAAAAAGCTGAATATTACTATCGCATTCGGATTTCAAAAAAGAGTGATCGACTGAGGAATGAATTTTATATTAGCGCCACCACATTAAAAAAAAATCATCTCGCCGGAAATAAAAATTTGAAATTTTTGTTTACCTTTGCCCTTCGTCCAAAAAATTTGGCATAATGGAATACTCGACCTTCTGCTCCAAAAAACTTGGTAAAATATTATTAATAAAAATTCAAAGTTTTGTTTACCTTTGCCCTTCGTCCAAAAAATCTGGTATAATGGAATACTCGACCTTCTGCTCCAAAAAACTGGGTAAAATATTAATAAAAATTCAAAATTGTGTTTACCTTTGCCCTTCGTCCCAAAAATCTTGTATAATTAAATGCTCGACCTTCTGCTCCAAAAAATTGGGTAAAATATTAATGAAAATTCAAACTTTTGTTTACCTTTGCCCTTCGTCCAAAAAATCTTGTATAATGGAATATTCGACCTTCTGCTCCAAAAACTTGGTAAAATATTATTAATAAAAATTCAAAGTTTTGCTTACCTTTGCCCTTCGTCCAAAAAATCTTGTATAATGGAATACTCGACCTTCCGCTCCAAAAAACTTGGTAAAATATTATTTAAAAAATTCAAAGTTTTGTTTACCGTTGCTCTTCGTCCAAAAAATCTTGTATAATGGAATGCTCGACTTTCTGCTCCAAAAAACTTGTCAAAATCTTTCAATCATCCTATTCTTTCGATAAATAATCAAAAAAAAAGTTCTCTTCAGAATTATAGCCACGAATGTCCCCCTGAAGTCCTCCGTACTTTGCCATAGTACCTAGCTCGATTATAGGGCTTTCCAATGGCTCGTAGACTCGCAAGTGTTCTCCTCATCCTTATATATTTTTCTGTGCCTCTACAAACTGGTCTCCCCCATGCCAAAGAAGTAGAAGAGAGAGAGAGAGAGAGAGAGAGAGAGAGAGAGAGAGAAGCTAGACAAAGAAAATAAAAAGAAGAAAGGAAAAAAAACTGGCTTCGAACTTTCATTTTTATCCAAAGGCTCGCCTCCCCACCCTTTGCCCTCGAGATAGACGGTGTTTAAAGCAACTAATAACGTGGGTAGGCTCTCTGTTGGGAGAGCAAGTTTCGTGAAGCGAAATATACAACGTCGGTAAGACGGTGAGTTGTGCTCACCCGGCGTAGCAAAGAGAACTCCTCTCTATATATATATGGGTCATTCCATGTCTAATCGACCAATAGTTAGAATCGACCCATTTCAATTTCGATGAAATTTGGCCAGAAGTTATCTTTTATCATAAAACGAAGTTCTACCAAAAAAAAAAAAATTTTTTTTAAATATTTTGGCAAGTTATACAAAATTCAAGTTTTCACAATTTTTAAATTTTTCACGTTTATTTTTTAAATATCTCGAAAACTATTATAGTTACGAAACAATTGTTCTGGGTTCATCCTGAAGAGTATACTTGGGGCTACGAAAAAAAATTGTTGAAAAATGATGAATTTTGAGAATTTTGAATTTTCGGCAATCGTGAAAATCCACGATCAACATTAAATTTGTGGTTCAATTTTTTAAATATAATAGCTTGTACTGATCTTGAAAGATCCTGAAATTTTCAGAAAGGTGTTCTTTTTTTCAATAGTATGAAATTTTGAATTTTTGTTACATTTTTTTTTTCTCAGTTCAGTAGAGTTCAGCGATTATGTAATTTTTACTGCTCAAAATTACAAAATTACAAAATTATTGCTCAACTTTACTTAACTTGTAGATCAACAAATTTTTTTGTACCAAAATTCAAAAATTCATATTTTGAAAAAAAAACACCTTTCTGAAAATTTCAGAATCTCTTAATCAGTGCAAGGTATTACATTTAAAAAAATGAACCACGAATTTAATGTTGGATTTTCACGATTTTTTAAAATTCAAAATTCTCTAAATTCTCCATTTTTCAAAATTATTTTTTTTTCGTAGCCCTAAGTGTACTCTTCAAAATGAACCCAGAACATTTTTGTCGTAACTATAATAGTTTCCGAGTCATTTGAAAAATAAACTTGAGAAATTTAAAAAATTGTGAAATATTGGGATTTTGCATAACTTTCGAAAAACATTTTTTTATTTTTGTTCCTTTGATAGAACTTTGTTTTATGATGAAAGAAAACTTCTGACCAAATTTCATCGAAATTGGAAGGGGTCGATTCCAAATATTGGCCGATTTGAAGTGGAATGACCCATATATATGTACACACGTAAACACGCACACATTTATATACATTTTTCGAGACTTTCTAACTTCACCGACTCTATCACCCCGCTCAGTCTCGCTCTCGCCGTCGCGAGACTTACGCGCTGTAATATAAAGCTAGTGCGGTGTTATTACGAGCAATTCTGTTTATCTCTCTCTCTCTCTCTCTCTCTTTCTCCCGTCCTCTCTCAAATTGCGTCTGGGTTTTTTTTTCGCCTGTCCGCGAAAACGCATAGTCAGTGAGAAAAAAAAATTAAAATAAACATTACATAATCGAAAGTGCGCGGTTATTTTATTTGTGGAGAAAATAAATCACGCTAAATCAACGTCCAAGTGAAATATATATCCAACAAAAGTTCAATCGGTGCATCATTTTTATCGTTATTCGTGGATAATGATGTATGCAATTTCTCAGCTGTGCAACCGGAAGTCGTTCCGCGAAATGCCTCCAAGAAATAGAAGCCTCGGGCAAAAAATGAAACACCAGTAAACACAAAGATATATAGATCAAACGTGCAAAGATAGTGTAAAGACCGAGAGGAAGAAAGAAAGGACAAAAATAATAATAATAATAATAATAATAATAATAATAATAATAATAATAACTGCAATTGTTCATTTAATCGAAGTTTCTTTGCCATTCGGTGCTTAAAGCGGATATGTGACCTTCGGAGTGAGGAAGAGAATTCCGAACATCGTTGAGAAAATCTATATTTAACGTCGAACGTCTTTTGTTATTGCGCTTCTCTGGGGCCTATTTTTTTTTTGTTTTTTTTTCGTCTCTTTTTTGAGAGATTTACTTTTGGACGTGATCACACGAGTGCGCTTATTTCTCGGTTAGATAATTCGAGACGAATTTCTTTGAGACAAAGGAGAGAGAAAGAGAGAGGATATTATTGATACTCTGTGCTTGTGCAGTGCACGTGATAAGTCTTCAATATTATGTATGTGTGATTCACGAGAGAATGACCATCGAGCTCGCTGAGGGGAATAAGAAATTCGTTCGCCATTTGTGATTTTTTTTTATTTTTTATTATGATCTTGAAGCTTGCATCGTTGCAATCAGAGTTGTGAAAATAGTAATGTAAAAGTAATGTGTAATGGATGGGTGTTCCATTACAAATAAAAAAAGTAATGTGTAATGTATGCATGTTCCATTACAAATGAAAATAGTAATGTGTAATGGATGCGTGTTCTATTATACTTGAAAAAAGTAATGTGTAATGGATGCATGTCCCATTACAAATAAAAAAAAGTAAGGTGCAATGGATGCATGTGCCATTACAAATGAAAAAAAGTAATGTGTAATAGATGCGTATTCCATTGCAAATAAAAAAGTAATGTGTAATGTATGCATGTTCCTTACAAATAAAAGAGTAATGGGTAATGTATGCGTGTTCCATTACAAATACAAAAAGTAATGTGTAATGTATGCACGTTCCATTACAAATTACAATTTTCAAAAAAAGTAATTTGCAGTGGAGAATACTCCATTACAAATAGAAAAATGATCCATAAAGTTAAAAAACAATAACATGCCCATTATTTAGGGATACAATAAAGCGATAAATTTTGTATCAGTAACTTGTAATTTTTATTACATTGCTTATAATTATGGGTAACAGCGTGTAAAAGCAAGTTCAATATAAAGTTGGATAATTTTTGGGGTTGAGTACATTTTCGTACTTCATATTTAACGATGAACTGTCTGTTTTTTTTTGTTTCTATTTTTTTCACTTGACGGATCATTTGCGATAATTGTGGATGAACTTTTAGTGAGCGAAATGAAATAATGAGACAGCAATGAGCAAGTTTCTAATATGAGGACGGCAATTTTTCTCTTTGTAATATTCTCCACTGCAAATTACTTTTTTCTATTTTTAATGGCACATGCATCCATTACACATTACTTCTTTTATTTGTAATGGAACATGCATCCATTACACATTACTTTTTAATTTGTAATGGAACATGCATACATTACACATTACTTTTTGTATTTGTAATGGAACACGCATCCATTACACATTAATTTTTTATTTGTAATAGCACATGCATCCATTACACATTATTTTTTTTAATTGTAATGGAACACGCGTCCATTACACATTACTTTTTCATTTGTAATGGGACATGCATCCATTACACATAACTTTTTTTAATTGTAATGGAACACGCATCCATTACACATTACTTTTTTATTTGTAATAGCACATGCATCCATTACACATTACTTTTTTATTTGTCATGGGACATGCATCCATTACACATTACTTTTTTTAATTGTAATGGGACATGTATCCATTACACAATACTTTTTTATTTGTAATGGAACATGCATACATTACACATTACTTTTTTATTTGTAATGGAACATGCATACATTACACATTACTTTTCGTATTTGTAATGGAACACGCATCCATTACACATGACTTTTTTTTATTTGTAATGGCACATGCATCCATTTCAAATTATGCAGTGCAATGGATAAAAAATACAGTAATGCATTATCAAAGTAATGCATTATTTACAACTCTGGTTGCAATACAACGAAAATAAATTTTTAAAAATTAATTTTTATTGATAAATATTCTTTCATTGTGCATTTGGCATTCCAAGTCCTTGATAAAAACCCTAAAATACAGTTTAACGATTAAAAAAAAAACTTTTTAGGGTTTGTGAATTTCCAAAAAAAATATAAACTATATTCATTGCATTCAAACGATGCAAACTTCAAGATCATTTATTTATTGTATTACTTTTGTTGAGATACTGAGTTAAAAATTCAAAACAATTGCGAAGCTCTTGTTGTTGAAAAATGTTGAATTCAAAATTCCCAATTAATTTATGCAATTTTATGGGATGTAAAGCTATCTAATTGATGGGTGATCGATTTATTTTTCTACCTTTAAAATAAATTATGACAAATAGTTGAAATCGCTTTACGTCCCATCAGATTACGTTATTTTTAATTTTACAATTAATATTTTTCCATGATGAATTTCATAATCGTCTTTGAACTTTTACAGAGTATTTTGATTATGAATATCCCTCGTTACTAATTTCCCATTTTTTAAATATCTTGAAAATACGTTTTCAAAGTAGGAAATCGTTAAGACGTTTTTTAAGGATTTTTTTAAAGATCTTGCGTCTTAAATGCTCAAGAAAATTGCTTCAAAGCAACGATGATTTTTTTTCTATGTTGAGCATATTTTTCATGCTTTTTTTGGCGCATTTGGGGTCCCAACTTCTTATAATTCTGAAGTTTGCATCGTTTTATTGCCACGAAAGTAGTTTTTTTTTGGATAAATTTTAGTCTTCCTAAGAAATTTTTGAAATGACAAATCGTTAAACTCTATTTTCGGGACTTTATTGAGGACTTGGGATTTTTTATTCACAGACAAAACGTACATCTCACTGAAAAAGCATTGATAAAAAATTATTTTCGTTGAATGCAAACTTCAAAGTCACAATTTCTTAATGCACACTCAAAAAAATGATTGAACGATTTTTCACTTTCGAAACTCCTTAGAAGTAAATTTTATTGAATAATAAACTACTTTCGTGGAATTTTAAAGATGCAAACTTCAAAGTCGTGAAAATGAAGATGTACTTGAAAGTTCCAAACTTTCAATTGAACGAAAAATCAAACTTTCTCAAACTTGATAATTAATTCTCAAAATGTTGTCCATCATTTTCCAAGAAATGTTGGACAAGTATTTCGAGAGGTTTAGCAATTTTTTTTGTTAACAAATTGTTGATTTTTAGTTGAGCTGAATAATTTAGAATTGTTTATGATTTCAAGTGCATAAATTAAGCAGGGGAACTATTTTCGTAACGTTACAACGATGCATACTTCAACAAAATGTTCCTCCTGATAGAAAAACGCGGTTATTCGTGCGTATGAATACAACAATGGATACAAATTCATACATATGGGGCATTCCATACCAAGTCGACCTGACTGTGACCCTTGACCTCGCTGATTTCGTTTATGATTTTTTATATGATTCTTCCAACTCAAAATAGCATTCATAATTTTTTCAGATTTTTAAAACCAAATTTGAGTACGTTATGATTTTTTGAACATTTTTTTCGAAAACCTCGAGGGCCGTAATTTAAATATCTGAAAAAAAACTCAAAAATCCGGTGTCAAAAATGAAAATTTTTGACCCAAAATTCATGATGTCCAGGATTTCCATTCCACCTCGATTTTAGGTTTTTACAAAGAAAACGTAAAAAAAAAATAGATGCAGAAATTGATCTACCGTGAAAAGTGACTTGAATATTTTTATCGTTAACCAACAATTCCCAAACGTAGTTGTTTAATTTCTGCATCTATTGTTTTTTTACGTTTCCTTCATAAAAACCTGAAATCGAGGTGGAAGCGAAAGCCTGGACTTCATGAATTTTGGGTAAAAATTTTTCATTTTTGACGCCGGATTGTTGAGAATTTTTTCAGATTTTTAAATTACGGCCCTCGAGGTTTTCCGAAAAAAATGTTGAAAAAATCATAACGTACTCAAATTTGGTTTTAAAAATCTGAAAAAAATTCTGAATGCCATTTTGAGTTGGAAGAATCATATAAAAAATCGTAAACGAAATCAGCGAGGTCGAGGGTCACACTCAGGTCGACTTGGTATGGAATGCCCCATATAAATATATACTCCGTTTTTCTAAACTAATTTTTTGCTATCCAATGCCGAGGTTTTTTTATTTTCAGTGTCTCATATTCATTATAAAAATTCTTTAAAAAAACAAAAGATCAAACAGGTCTGTTTTATTTTTAAAAAATTTAAAAAAAAGATCAACAATAACAAAATGTCCTTTCATCATTCAACCGTGTTGATTAAAATGAATTTTGTCATATTTGAACGATTTTCAAAAAAACCTTTGAAAATCGCTATTTTGAGACTCCGTAGCTCAATTTCTATTGACCATTTGGATGCTTATATTTTTCGAAATGGATACGCCTTTGGTGTTGGAAAATTTCGTTTAATTTATCTCGATCATTGTTTATAATTATCACAATCATTATTGGCAAAAAAAAAAATTTTGAAAATCACGAAAAATCTATCGGAATTGTATATCCTCAAAAAATTGACCGTTTTTCAATTAAAATAAAATTTCGAGTAATCATTCCATCAGAAATAAATCTAAGAGCACAAAAATGTACTAATTTCTTACAATCTCAAAATACGCCTAAAACTCTGAAAAAACGTTGTACCACGTTTTTTTTAAATTATTTGAAAAGGTCCCATGGACATTAGACACAAATTATCCGAGGATATCCATATTATCAGTGTATCCATCACGTTTAATACTTTAATCCGACAGACTCGAATGATTTGGGTGCCTGGGTTAATCGAAGGTCGGATAAGCGAGGTTCAACTGTACCTCAAATGCTTAATCCAATCCTTATTTAGCGATATTTTATAGCTTCACGGTGGGAAAAAAAATACTGGGATTTATTTTCGCGGCAATAATTTGTACGACCAATACCAGTATGCAAAATCACCGCATGGTGAATTTTATTATCGCTTCCTTAAATACACTTTCAGGCCAATTAATTATAAAGGCCGAGAATATAAAATCCATCTCGATATACATTTTAATTGCCTCAGCTGTTGAAATAAAATTGTGGAAAATTTTTTAATGTCCAAATGTCCATTAACATATATATATGGGTCACTCCATGTCAAATCGACCAATAGTTGGAATCGACCACTTTCAATTTCGATGAAATTTGGTCAGAAGTTTTCTTTTATCTCAAAACGAAGTTCTACCCAAGGAAAAAAATTAATAAAAATATTTCGGAAATACAAAATTTCACAGTTTTTCAATTTTTCAAGATTATTTTTTAAATATCTCGAAAACTATTATAGTTACAAAAAAACCATTCTGGATTCGTCTTTGAGAGTACTTGGGGTTATGAAAAAAAAAAAATATTGCGAACAAAATTTTGAAAAATCATGAATTTGGAGAATTTTGAATTTTTTTAAATCGTAAACATCCACGATCAACATTAAATTTTTGGATAAATTATTTTTATATAGTACCTTGTAAGATGCTGATATTTCCAAAAAGGTGTCCTTTTTTTTCAAAAATATGAAGTTTTGAATTTTGGTAAAAAAATTTTTTTTTAAACTCCAAGTTCAGTAAAGTTGAGCGATCGTGTAATTTTTACTGCTCAAAATTACAAAATCACATGATTGCTGAACTTGCTTAACTTAGAGATAAAAAAAAAATTTTGTTACCAAAGTTCAAAAATTCATACTTTTGAAAAAAAAACACCTTTCTGAAAATGTCATGATCTTTCAAGATCAGTACAAGATTTTATTGTATAAAAAAAATTGAACCGAAAATTTAATGTCGATCGCGGATTTTCACGATTTTTAAAGATTCAGAATTCTCCAAACTCATTTTTCAAATTTTTTTTTCGGAATATTTTTTTTTTCGTAGCCCCAAGTATACTATTTAAGACAAACCCAGAACACTTTTTTCGTAACTATAATAGTTTTCAAAATATTTAAAAAATAAACTTGAAAAAATAGAGAAATTTTGAATTTTGCATAACTTTCGAAAAAAAAAATTAATTTTTTTCCTTCGGTAGAACTTCGTTTTATGATAAAAGAAAACTTCTGACCAAACTTCATCGAAATTGAAAGGGCTCGATTGCAACTGTTGGTCGATTTAACATGGAATGAACCATATATATATATTTAAAGGCTTAGTATCGTTAATTCACGTATTATTTTCTCAGAGAGTAATTTTTCTACGTATTCCTCTGATCGTCCAACGACTCCTCAGTCTCTCGTGTAACGATCCTCTTGTCTATTCCCCTACTTTTACTTTTCTCATTTTCTTTTCCTCTCCCAGCCCGAGATACAATTTCTGCCACGTTATTGGCTCTTTGGGACTATTGGCGTGGGTGTGCAATCCACGGTCAGTGGATTTGACCGAACCCGGAAGTACACGTGTACATTGTACACCAAGGAGAGTACGTGAAATCTCGCAAGAGGCGAAATAAAACATCTCTAGTGATTTTCCACATGATACACACACTCACACACACGCTCACTCGCCCTCACTCGCGCTCACTCGCAATACCCAAACGCCCTCGTCTTTATTCTCCGCTGCTTTCAACGATATCGCACGTTTTATTATCTATAATAAAACAAAATAAATAATTTTAAAATACCACAACCGACGGTACACGCTTTGTTTTATGAATATATTATCATCATTATTCGGGAACTTTGTGTACGAACAAGACTTTCAGTCTTTTATTTTCGATCTCACAAGCCCTGCAAATCTCGTGCAGAGTTGTGAAAATAGTAATGTAAAAGTAATGCATTACCCATTACTTTGAACAATGTGTATTGGACAAGTTTTCCATTACAAATTACAAAAGTAATGTGTAATGGATGCGTGTTCCATTACAAATAAAAAAAATTAATGTGCAATGTATGCATGTTCCATTACAAATTAAAAAAGTACTGTGTAATGGATGCATGTCCCATTACAAATTAAAAAAGTAATGTGTAATGGATGCGTATTCCATTATAAATAAAAAAAAGTAATGTGTAATGTATGCATGTTCCATTACAAATAAAAAAAATTAATGTGTAAGGGATGCGTGTTCCATTACAAATAAAAAAGTAATGTGTAATGTATGCACATTCCATTACAAATTACAATTTAAAAAAAAAGTAATTTGCAGCGGAGAATATTCCATTACAAATAGAAAAATTGCCGTACTCGTATTAGAAACTTACACATTGTTGTCTCATTATTTTATTTCACTCACTAAAAGTTCATCCACAATTATCACAAATGATCCATAAAGTTAAAAAAAAGAACATGCACATTATTTAGGAATTCAATAAAGCGACAAATTTTCTATTAGTAACTTGTAATTTTTATTACATTACTTATAATTATGGCTAACAGCGTGTAAAAGCAAGTTCAATATAAAGTTGGATAATTTTTGGGGTTGAGTAGATTTTCATACTTCATATTTAACGATGAACTGTCTGTTTTTTTGTTTCTATGTTTGAACTTTATGGATCATTTGTGATTATTGTGGATGTACTTTTACTGAGCGAAATAAAATAATGAGGCCTCCACTGCAAATTACTTTTTTTATTTGTAATGGCACAATCATCCATTACACATTACTTTTTTTATTTATAATGGGACATGCATCCATTACACATTACTTTTTCCTTATTTGTAATGGAACATACATACATTACACATTACTTTTTGTATTTGTAATGAAACACGCATCCATTACACATTACTTTTTGGATTTGTAATGGCACATGCATCCATTACACATTACTATTTTTATTTGTAATGGGACATGCATCCCTTACACATTACTTTTGTATTTTGTAATGGTACACTTATCCATTTCACATTATGCAGTGTAATGGGTAATAAATACAGTAATGCATTATTTACAACTCTGATCTCGTAATCCTTTCAAAACAAAAATTCTCACCCCATAACAGTGCTGATTTTTCCAAAAAATATTGTTTCGAACCTCTTCAAACAATTTTGAAAAAATTGTTGATTGACAAAAATCAATTTTGCAAAGACGTCAAATGCGACTGGGAAAAAATGTAATGAGATAATTGATAATGCGATAGGAGGTTTAAAAAAATAAAATGGATCCAACCTTATCGATTTTATCTCGTTCATTGTGCGTGAGAACAAAAGATGGCAGAGTGTCCGCTTTGGTGAGCTCGCCCGTGATTCTTTCTCGTGGGCTCAAAGTCATAGCGGCGAGTCGGTGGCATCGCTGAAAGATAAAGAGAAAAAAAAAAGAAAAAAGACGCGAGAGGGAGAAGGGGAAGAAATTCTCCTCGTGAGTCAGACGCTACTCTCCAAGAAACGGTGGCCCTTCACGCCGCCTTGACTCTTCCTCCTTTTGCTCTTTTCCTCGTCCTCGTAACACGGCATATATACATTTATACATATTAGGGTCACACAATTTGGATCTTCATTCTTTTATCTCTCCATCCAGCCCCAACTCATGTTTTCGTTTATAGGAATGAAATCTTCCCAAAGGATCTAGTCGTACAAAAAATATTTAGAGGTCGCTCCAAGCGTTTGAAGATTTTTTTTTGTGAAGAAAACCAATTTTTTTTCCTCGCTCATTGCATTAACTTTTTATATGCTAAAATCAAGAAAGTAGCAGTAAAATTGAATATATTCGACGGTTGATCGAATAAAAAAAAATTGAGATGTGAAAATAAAAATAGAGTTTAAAAAATTTCTGATTAAGTTTCTTTTTTAGTTGAAAGTGTATTTAATATTGATGTTTTTTTTTCTTTAATCTTGTGTATATATCTCTCTGAGAAAATGAATGTAAGTGCAAAAAAATGTACAAATCGGCTTTTGGCAAGGATGTCGATTTTGAGGACCTTGGAGTGACCTCTAAATTTTTTTAACCTGCTTGATCCTTTGAAGGATGTTTTTTCCACAGATATAAAAGCATTTTAAGGCTGAAACTCTTTATTCTAAATGAGAGGTCGAGATCGGACCACCCTAATATTTATATCGTTATATACGTATAGAAACGTGTAGTTTCGCTTCCCTGCCCTCGTCACAGCTTTCGCTTGTTCGCTCTCTTGAAACGCCAGTTGTTCCTCTTGTTCGGCGCTCCTGCTGAGCCGCATCGTCATCGGGTTATTCGGTTGGGCTCTCTCATCCTCGGCCCATTCGGGATCTACGAATCGTCATGGCGAAAGGCAAGCATCTCGGCTCTAAATAATTAAAAAAAAAAAAATTTATCATGGTGCAATGAACGGTGTTGAAACTTTGTGTATTTGATGAAAAAAATTAAACATTTTTTATTTAAACAATTTAAAAAAACGGTAATTATCAAAATTTTCAAAATGGGTTACGTAAAGACTTAGCTGCTGCGATTACAAATATTAAAAAAAGCAAAATTGTCTCAAAATGTCATTTTGAGAAAAAAGCGTTTAAAGTTTTCGTTGCTTCTGACCAGTCGCGCTACCTGCTCTCACTAAAGTGACTATATAACTCATCCAAATTTCAGAATTTTGACTCAAAATTTCACCTAAATGGTTTTGAAAATACATACCATGAATTTTTTATTTTTATTTTAAATTGACTTTCTTCTTTAATACCTGAAAAGCCATTCGATTGATTTTTATTAATCTATTATAGATTATATAAATTTATAGATTATATAAAGTTGTATAAAGAATTATTATTTGAATTAAAAATTAGTTTTATTATTTTTAATTAAATTTAACTTCAATTTTTTAATTGAATTTTAATTAAATTATTAATGAAATTAAAAATATTAATTATTATAGAAAAAAATCAAACATTTTTTATTCAAGCAGATTTTAAAAATATCAAAATTATCAAAATTTCTTAAATCGCTTACGTAGGTACACACTTAGCTACTCTGATTATAAATATTAAAACAAAAATTGAAAACCGGCTTATGAATTTCGAATATTCGCTGGTCAAGATAAAAAATCTCATTTTGAGAAAAATGAGTTTCCATTGGTCCCGATCTGCTCTAACCAAAGTGAATCTAACTTAGTAATTATTCCAAATTTTTACTGAAAACTTGTTCTTCACATTTTTTAATTTTAATTTAATTAATAATTTAATTAAAATTCAATTGAAAAAATGAAGTCATTTAATTGAAAATAATGAAACTAATTTTTTATTCAAATAATAATTCTTTATATCACTTTATATAATCTATAAATGTTTTGAAAACATATACTTGAGGAATTATTTGTTTTCCACAATGACTTTCCTCTTTAGCATTGAATCGGTTGATTTTTAGAAATCTATAAATTTATGAAAAAAAACGATGCTTTTCCTTTATTAATCTAAAACTTATCAAATCAAATGAAACTTATTTAAAAAAACTAAAATTCATTAAAATATTATTGCTGATTTTTTTTATAAGCGAATTTTAGCATTTTCCAAGATCAATATTTCCGGGGGTTCGTTTTATCTTTTGTAAAAAAATTTTTCTGATATATTCTCCTAGATTTTTTCCGGTGTTTTTTTTTCTCGTTTTTTTTGCCTCCTTATTTAAACTTATATACGCTCGGTGCACATACATGAACGCTTCTTCTTCCCGGCAACTATAAACTGAGCCTTATGCCGGAAACGACGACCTGCCAACCGATCGACGCGGAGGGAAACAAAATCCTCCCACCTTGGATCCGGTTGTGAGCGTTCGAACCGTGAGAGAGGTCTTTTGTTGTTGTTTTTTTTACATTTTTTTTAAGCTCGTAGAAAAATAAAACTTATCGTGATCAATGATATATATATATATTAGGGCGATTTTTTTTTTTTACTTTTTTTATTTTTTTCACTCCCCACCTAAAATGTTGTTGCATATGTCTGAAAGAAACTACCCTGAAAGTTGCAACCCTTAATATTAATATTAAGTACTCGCCCTTCGCGTGAAAAGATTTCCCATCTAAAATACACGTAAATAAAAAACTTTTTTCTTCAAATTGCTATAACTCCGCGGCATTTTATGCTATCATATTGTCCTTGGTCGCAATTTACGCAGAATTGAACGTTCTTCAAAAGTGTCCTGAGCAGCATAAGTGTAATTTACACTGGTGAGATGGTACGAGTCACTAAAGTTGATTTTGACCCACACTTCTCGTTTTTTTGCTGTTATTTTTGAAATGATCAGCGTTATCGAAAAATTGCAAAGGAAAGTTTTGTTGGAAATTTAATTTCCTACAGAAAAGGTCCTTTAGACCTACTTGCGAAAATTGATATTTCTTGAGATATTGGACCTTAACTTGGTTTTGGTATACAATTTTTATGGTTCATTCAACCGAAAGTTTCAATTTTTTGATATTCTATATCATATCACCATATCACATATCATATCACCAGTGGCGAAATGATATGGAATATCAACAATTAAGAACTTTTGATTCGATAAACCGTAAAAATTTTATACCGCAAATAAATTAAGGTTCAATATCTCAAGAAATATCAATTTTCTCAAGTAGGTCTAAAGGACCTTTTTTGTAGGAAATTAAATTTCCAACAAAACTTTCCTTTGCAATTTTTCGATAACGCTGATCGTTTCAAAAATAACAGCAAAAAAACGAGAAGTGTGGGTCAAAATCAACTTTAGTGACTCGCACCATCTCACCAGTGTAAATTACACTTATGCTGCTCAGGACACTTTTGAAAAACTTTCAATTCTGCGTAAATTGCGACCAAGGACAATATGATACCATAAAATGCCGCGGAGTTATAGCAATTTGAAGAAACAAGTTTTTTATTTACGTGTATTTTAGATGGGAAATCTTTTCACGCGAAGGGCGAGTACTTAATATTAATATTAAGGGCTGCAACTTTCAGGGTAGTTTCTTTTAGACATATGCAACAGCATTTTGGGTGGGGAGGGATGAAAATTAAAAAAAGTCGAAAAAAAATCGCCCTAATATATATATATATATATATATAAATATGCTGAGAAAATAAATGCCCTCTCGAAAGGAAAAGATTGATCGATGTACGATCTTGAGAGGTAAAAAACTATCTTGCAATCAGAGCAAAAATGTATTTTACTAAAATCGCTGTTTTTTTTACGAACTTGCCTCTTGAATCACTGGCAATAAATCACTTTGCAATCGCTTGCGATTAAAAAGTTACAAAGGTCAAAATGGATTTTAAAAAAAATCTATTGCACTCGATTTTTTTGAAACGAAAAAAAAAATCTGATGGTATTTTTTTTGTCTTTCGATTCTGCTCACTTTTATTTCTTTCCGTTCATGAAGACAATTGGTTAGTTTTACCGTCTATCAATATTAAATACACAATCATTACAATACAGATTTTAACGAAAATTTAAGAATTAATGAAAAAGTATCTAAGGAACATTTTTAGAGCTTCATAGAATCGATTAGGTACTTGTGAGATTCATAATAAATTAATTAGTCTAAAAAATGCTGATTATTTTGAGGTTAAGCATTGTCAATGACTACGCTAGTCACCGTTTATTTTGAGGTTAAGCATTGACATTTTTCTTTTGACTCACTCGGTACCAGATGAACCTCCTTAAATTGTAAAGTAAAATATCAATTTTTCCAAAATATATACGCCAAGTTTTTGTGCTTTGTTTGTAAATTATAAATTTTTCCTTGACTTTATTATTATTCAGTGATTTGAATTATTTTCTTATCTTCACATTTCATATTTTACTTTGCATATTTGTATTTCCGCATTTTTATATTTTTTGATACTTTTAACACTGGGTGACCTTTTTTTTCTTTGTAGCTTTTTACGATTTATCTTATGTTCCTCGTTGCATAAATCACAGATGATTTTGTCAATTAACAGGAAAGACGATTAAAACGTTCACTGTTCGCGTGTATATATGAGGCATTCCACACCGATTCGACCTGGGTCTAAACCTTCACCTCTCCGATTTTGTCCGCAATTTTTTATGGTTTTATAGTACGTCTGAAGAGCACTCAGGATTTTTTCCAATTTTTTTTGGAGTGATTTGACTTAACCATAATTTTATAAACAAATTATTTTTAGCCCAAATTTAAAAATCCAAAACAATCACAAAAATCCCGTTTCTTATATAACAAATTTCAGGCGTTGAGCCAAAGTGGGCAGGGTTTTTTTTCTGTTCATAATATGGCTTTTTCGAAAAAAAAAAATTTCAACAGGCGGAGAAACCTAAATTGAGTGGGCCGTTATCCAAACATTTTTGTATGAATTGAAGGTGTTTAAAAAAATGTTTGGATAAGGGCCCACTCAATTCAGATTTCCCTTTCAATTTGTTCAAAAAAAAAATTTCGAAAAGGCTTGTTATAAACAGATTTTGCTCAACGCTACAAATTTTTCATATAAAAAACGGGATTGTTTCGATTTTTTTCAAATTGAAGAAAATTTTTTTATAAAATTATAGTTGAGTCAAATCGCTCCAAAAAAATCTGAAAAAAATCTTGAGTGCTTCTCAGAGGTCCTCCTAAAACCATAAAAAATCGCGGACAAAATCGGAGAGGTGAAGGGTCAGACCCAGGTCGAATCGGTGTGGAATGCCCCATGTGTAAACAAAATTTGAAAACTTCCTGAAAAATATTTTTAACGGGGTAGAAAAGGAAAACAAAATCTCAGCCAAATCGAAAGGGTTCGGGTTCGAAAGTGGTCGATTTGACCTAGAATTACCCATATATAAATATTTATGCAAGAATTAATTCGATTTTTGAATGTTTTTTGATCTCTCTTCCTACCTGTGATCTTGTGTGCCTCGAAGCGTGATTCTTCTTGCCATCACTCCTACGTTCATTATTGGAGTGGATATGTGTTAGGTAGGCTATCGCTTATCAGCATCTAGCCCAGACTACTGATAACGAAACGACACGCAAAGCACTCGGCGCTCTGTCTCTCACGTTTGTCGCGTTTCTCGACTGGCGCGGTCGTCGTCTTGCTCCTCATTGTTGAGAGATTAAAAAAAAATATATTTATTTCAAATTTTCCATAATTTCCATAGTTTCGAAAATTTTCACTCCTCGTTGACTTCGCCATACATTTATTTCCTCAGAATCGATAAATCTTAATAATAATAAAAAAAAGTGTTTAAACTATCCGGCTGCTACGAAACCTCAACAAAGTACGTAATATTTGGTTCAAAACCTTTCGGTCTTTGATTCTTCGACGAATATGGACGAAAACTGATTGATTTCTATCGATAATTAGATGCGCGAGTTTTGTTGTCCGAGGAACGTCAACGCGAATCGAGTGTGCTAACGTGCTAATCCATTTGTAGCCTCGCTTTACGTTCACCGATCTTTGTGTGACGATGTTTTTTTTTTGCTCCGTCGTCTTCATTACTTTCATTTTCGTCCCGAGACTCGAAAGCGTCGATAAGAGTTCGATCGACGACTATGAAAACTCGTCGCTATATCATCTCTCGTGTGCTATCCGATAAGAAGTCCTCCCTTCTTTCCCTCTCTCGAATCGTCCCCAACGACCTCGAGAAATGCGAGAAATACAATCTGAGAAAGATAGGAAAAATCACTGTTGTGAAGAAAAAGCCCGGAAAATGTTGTACTACAAAATTTAAGAGGCTGGTTCGAATTTATTTTTCTCAAGAAACAATTAGTGGATATTGAAGGAGTTTTTTTGTTGTTGTTTTTAATGATACATTTTTTTAAAGCCTCGTAACAAATCCATTGAAAATAGAATACAATCTGAGAAAGATAGGAAAAATCACTCTTGTGAAGAAAAAGCCCGGAAAATGTTGTACTACAAAATTTAAGAGGCTGGTTCGAATTTATTTTTCTCAAGAAACAATTAGTGGATATTGAAGGAGTTTTTTTGTTGTTGTTTTTAATGATACATTTTTTTAAAGCCTCGTAACAAATCCATTGAAAATAGAATACAATCTGAGAAAGCTAGGAAAAATCACTCTTGTGAAGAAAAAGCCCGGAAAATGTTGTACTACAAAATTTAAGAGGCTGGTTCGAATTTATTTTTCTCAAGAAACAATTAGTGGATATTGAAGGAGTTTTTTTGTTGTTGTTTTTAATGATACATTTTTTTAAAGCCTCGTAACAAATCCATTGAAAATAGAATACAATCTGAGAAAGATAGGAAAAATCACTCTTGTGAAGAAAAAGCCCGGAAAATGTTGTACTACAAAATTTAAGAGGCTGGTTCGAATTTATTTTTCTCAAGAAACAATTAGTGGATATTGAAGGAGTTTTTTTGTTGTTGTTTTTAATGATACATTTTTTTAAAGCCTCGTAACAAATCCATTGAAAATAGAATACAATCTGAGAAAGATAGGAAAAATCACTCTTGTGAAGAAAAAGCCCGGAAAATGTTGTACTACAAAATTTAAGAGGCTGGTTCGAATTTATTTTGCTCAAGAAACAATTAGTGGATATTGAAGGAGTTTTTTTGTTGTTGTTTTTAATGATACATTTTTTTAAAGCCTCGTAACAAATTCATTGAAAATAAAATACAATCTGAGAAAGATAGGAAAAATCACTCTTGTGAAGAAAAAGCCCGGAAAATGTTGTACTACAAAATTTAAGAGTCTGGTTCGAATTTATTTTTCTCAAGAAACAATTAGTGGATATTGAAGGAGTTTTTTTGTTGTTGTTTTTAATGATACATTTTTTTAAAGCCTCGTAACAAATTCATTGAAAATAAAATACAATCTGAGAAAGATAGGAAAAATCACTGTTGTGAAGAAAAAGCCCGGAAAATGTTGTACTATAAAATTTAAGAGGCTGGTTCGAATTTATTTTTCTCAAGAAACAATTAGTGGATATTGAAGGAGTTTTTTTGTTGTTGTTTTTAATGATACATTTTTTTAAAGCCTCGTAACAAATCCATTGAAAATAGAATACAATCTGAGAAAGATAGGAAAAATCACTCTTGTGAAGAAAAAGCCCGGAAAATGTTGTACTACAAAATTTAAGAGGCTGGTTCGAATTTATTTTTCTCAAGAAACAATTAGTGGATATTAAAGGAGTTTTTGTTGTTGTTGTTGTTGTTAATGATACATTTTTTTAAAGCCTCGTAACAAATTCACTGAAAATAAAATACAATCTGAGAAAGATAGGAAAAATCACTCTAGTGAAGAAAAAGCCCGGAAAATGTTGTAATACAAAATTTAAGTGGCTGGTTTGAATTTGTTTTTCCCAAGAAATAATTAATGAATATTAAAACAGTTTGTTGTTGTTGTTGTTGTTGTTGAATAATACATTTTTTCAAAGCCCTGCAATAAATTCACTGAAAATAAAATACAATCTGAGAAAGATAGGAAAAATCACTCTTGTGAAGAAAAAGCCCGGAAAATGTAGTACTACAAAATTTAAGAGGCTGGTTCGAATTTATTTTTCTCAAAAAACAACTAGTGGATATTAAAAGAGTTTTTGTTGTTGTTGTTGTTGTTGTTGTTGTTGTTGTTGTTGTTGAATAATACATTTTTTTAAAGCCCTGTAACAAATTCAGGGAAAATAACAAGAGGCAGAAACAAGTTGTACGACTTATTGAATATTGGAAAATTATTTGTGCACGTTTTAAATGATGAACTATTATAATCAATGGAGAATCTTCATTGAAGAATTTTTCATTAAAACTGCGTAAAATATACTCGTTTATATATTGAATTAAATTCACTTATTTTGGTGTAAAGTCATCGTTATAAATTTTTTTCTACATCAAGTAAGGCACTTCATCCCAATTCTGCTTTAGATAAGTTAATTTCTTGACTCCACTTGGGCCCAAATTTTAAGATCTTAAGATCAAACTTTCCGTCGAACTCAAGTTAGAACTTAAGATCGAAATTAAGTTGAATCTTGAGATGAATCTTAAGTTTGAACCTAAGTGTCATAAGTTCATACTTAAGTTTGAACCTAAGTGTCATTATAAGTTCATACTTAAATCCAAACTTTAGTGCTTACTTCAGATCGATCTTAAGTTCAAACTTCAACTTGGTTTCAAGTTTTATCTCAACATCCATCTTGCGCTTGAACTTAAGTTCGATCAAACTTCTTTCATCGCCTCTTTCGACCGTGTTTTTTGACATTACTTGTCAAAATAATTAAGATTGATCGAACTTAAGTTCAAGCTCAAGATGGATCTTAACATCAAACTTCAAACCAGATTTAAGTTTGAACTTAAGACTGATCTGAAGTTCGCACTAAAGTTTGAACTTTAGTATAAACTTATAATGACACTTAAGTTTAAACTTAAGGTTCATCCCAAGATTCAACTTAAGTTACACCTTAAGTTCGATGGAAAGTTTGACCTTTAGTTTGATCTTAAAATAGATCTTAAGATCTTAAAATTTGGGACTTGGAATAAAATAGCCCCGCAATAAACAAAAAAACACCGACAAAAATCATCAAATTATTGCTTTTATCGCTTGCTTATTGCCGTGTTTAGCATAATCCAAGTGATCTCGATCACAGAAAACGTCGAAGAAAAATGGTTTTACTCTCAAAGTTCATTTTTATCAAAATAAATTCATAAAAAAATTTTGAATCGATCGATTATCATTGACAATAATTTTTTGAGTTCACAAATCCATTTTTCTTCGTTGTTTCGATGGAAATTTTGGGGACCGACGTTCGCGGTATTTTTTCAAAAATGATTTTTGAAAATCTCTCACGGGACAAATCGGGAATACACGAAAAAAGGCTAAAACCAAAAAAATCGCAATCATCATCGTTGCCCGGGAAGCTGCTCTTTGCCTCATTATTATTATTATCCTCGCAATCACGTTTTTTTTTTACCTCATCGCTATTATTTCGAATAATCATATTTATCGTAACGTTGTCAATGCCTCGCGAAGCTAAAAAAAAAAAAATCAAAAAATAACGAAAAAGCTTTAAAAATCAGACAGACGGATAACGAGGATGCCTATTTTTTTTTCTCTTTCTTTTCATACGACAGAGAGAATAATCCTTTGACGAGAAGAGACGCAATACAACGACGACGAGGCGGAAGTCTTGGAGAAAAAATTTTCATAATCGACGAAAATTCGAAGGAGCCATATTTCGAGAGGGATGAAAGTTTGTGCTCATTTTTGCTTCGCTAATTAATTTTATCGAGAAAAACAGACAAAACGACTCACGAAACCACGTTTGGAATTCGAGGATCGTCGTATTGAGGAGTTTTTTCCCGAATCGAGAAATAAAAGAGAAATTTAAAAAAAAAAAAAAAATTTTTTTTTTAACAAAAAGTAGAGAGAATATCGTTGGCCGGTAATGGCCGATCGTGAGGGACGTTTTATCGGGGCTTTCGGGCGTAATCAGCCAGCCAGAAATTCCATAGGACCTTCGAGTTCCCGAAGATATTTCGGTAATACGATAAATCCAATTGGAAATATAACGCGACCGGAAGTGACGAATCGCGAGGAAATCGCCGAAACGGGGAGAATCGGTAAAACCGATGATACGAAGAGTCTGAAGCAGTGGGAACTCGTTCAAGGTGACCTTGGTCTTCAAGTTGTTGAAAAGATAATCGGCGATAATAGTTGCAAAGAGACGAACGATTATCGATCACTGGAGCTGGAATTGGCGCGAAAATTCAAGGCCTTTGAAAAATCCAGCATAGTTCAAGCTGTGCCATTCGATCCGATTGCAATATCGAACGCGATGAACGCGACGACGACGACGACGACGACGACGACGACGAAGAACGATAAAAAAATGTCACAAACCGGAAGAGCGTCGAGAATCGACGGTGAAAATTTTACAGAACGCAATCGAGCCCCGCCGATCAGTCTCGATGCGATTTTGAGCCGTAAAAATATCGTTGAAGATGTTGCCGGTGCATCGTCGTCGAAGATCGACCGCAGAAACGAAAATGTCGTCGATAGCAACGACGTGCTCGATGAACTCGAACGACAGGTCAAAGCAATCGAATTGGGAATCATCGAGGCAGCGAGAAACAAGAAGAAGATCGGCGATAGTTGCGATTTCGAGCCGGAGATACAGCTTCGTTATCGGGAACACGAGGATCTGTTGAGGAACGTTACCGACGACGAGGCCGAGGGGTAATTTATTATTTCATATTTCATTTTTTTTTTTAAATCATTTTTTCTTCCAAAGTTATGCAGATTTTATTTTATCAAGACTGAGAGAAAGGCAGAGGTGAACAAATGTCGTGGGAAAAATTATTGTTCATCGAGTCACGAGAGAATCATTGAAGAATGATAAAGACCAATTGCACAGCCACAAAAAATTTAAAAAAAATTTCGGCCCAGGGGTCTGACTATGTATACTGTACGTTTTTGGGGTCGCTGAATCCGAATCCGAGGTTGGTTTAACCCCGGCACGTCAGGATGTTGGCTATAACCACAAAAAATAACACTCCAAAATCAAGATTATTTTTGTAATATTTCGAAAACCATTATAGCTACGAAAAAATCTTTCTGGGTTCGTCTTGAAGAGTATACTTGTGACTACGAAAAAAAAATATTACGATTTTTTTTTTTTTTTTAGAAATGAATTTGGAGAATTTTGAATTTTTAAAAATCGTGCAAATATACGATCAACATTGAATTTTTGGTTCAATTTTTTTTATATAATACCTTGTACTGATCTTGAAAGATCCTGAAATTTTCAGAAAGGTGTTTTCGTTTTTTCGAAGATATGATTTTTAGAATTTTTTAAAATCGTGTAAATCCACGATCCACATTAAATTTTTTGTTAAATTTTTTTAATGTAATACCTTGGAGTGATCTTTAAAGATCCTGGAATCTTCGGGATATTTTAATTGTTGAAACAAAAAAACACCATTCTGAACATTTCAGGATCTTTCAAGATAGGTCCAAGGTATTATATAATAAAAATTTAAGCAAAAATTTAATGTTGATCGTGGATTTACATGATTTTTTTTAATTAAAAAATTAATGGTTTTGAAAAAACAAAAAACACCTTTCTGAAAACTTCAGGATCTTCTAAGATCAGTACAAGGTAATATATATATAAAAAAAAAAGATTTATAATAATTCAAAATTCTCCACATTTGTCATTTTTCAAATTTTTTTTCGGAATATTTTTTTTTTTAGTAGCCACAGGTATACTCATCAAGACGAACCCAGAACGATTTTTTTGTAACTATAATAGTTTTCGAGATATTTAAAAAACAACTTAATTTTGGAGTGTTTTTGAGGTTATAGCTAACCCTTGACGTGCTGGGGTTAAACCAACCTCGTATTCGGATTCAGCAAACCCAAAAACATACAGTGTACATAGTCGGACCCCCAGGCCGATTTTTTTTTCTTTTTGTGTGGCTGTGTTATTTTTCGAAGAGGTTTCTAAAAGAAGTCATTAAAAGTTTATTTAAAGCTAGTAAAGTTGGTGGTCAATTTTGAGAATATTCTCTACAATTTTTTGTAATTCTGTTTGCAATGAGTAGCCATAAATGTGAAATTCACTTGTAGTGATTTTTTTTGTAGATTTTGTGGTGGTTTATTTTTTTAATTTTTTACAAATTTTTTGGTGATAGAAAGAATTGTCAGGAATAGGAGAGAAAAATTGTCGTAAAGGGGACAGCTGGGAAATTATTTAGAAGTTGGTTCTTCCAAAGTTATGCAAATTTTATTTATTCACGATTGAGGGAAAGGCAGAGGTGACAAAATTTGTGGGAAAAATTATTGTGCATCAAGGCTCGAGGAAATTATTGAAGAATGATAAAGTTCAATTTTTTTTGAAGAGTTTTTCAAGAGAAGTAATTAAAAGTTTATTTAGAGCTAGTAAAGTTGGTGGTCAATTTTGAAAAAATTCTACATAATTTTTTGTAATTCGGTTTGCAATGAGTTGCCAAAAATGTGAAATTCATTCGCAGCGATTTTTGCTGTGTATTTATGGTGGTTTATTTTTTTCTTTTTTTTTTGTTGATCGAAAAAATTGTCAGGAATAGGAGAGAAAAATTGTCGTAGAACACTGAGAAAACAATTTTTTTTTTTATAGTAAAGGAATATATTTAGTTGGCACTTTTTCTTAAATATTCCTTAACTGTTACAAAATTTGTTAGTCGTTAAGAAATATTTTTTTAGTGTCAAAATAATTTATTGACTGTTGAGAAATATTTATTTAATTCATTTGGCACTTTTTCTTAAATATTCCTTAAGTGTTACAAAATTTGTTAGTCGTTAAGAAATATCTTATTTGTGTAAAAATAATTTATTAACTGTTAAAAATATTTATTTAATTTATTAACTGTTGGAAAATAATTTCTTCCGCCATATTCAACTTAACATTTGTTAACAGTTAACAAATCCTGGTACATTGTTTTCTCAGTGAAGGGACAGATGGGAAATTATTTAGAAGTTGCTACAGACAATCAAAATCTCCCCCCCCCCCCTGATTTTTTTCAAAATTGATTATGTCAAGAAATCGATATTTGAGTCCCAGACAATTTGATTTGGAGTTGAGTTGTAATATTGACAAATAATATTGACAATTGAAGATGATGTTGCAGTTTTTTAAGAGTGCATTTTATTTTGGGACCTGTTTTCGATTTTAAGGAAAAATGGTACTGACAATATGCATTGTTGCTAATTATTTAGATACGAATTATCAAAAATACAATTTTGTAAATTTACAATATTTACATCTCCAGCACTAGAGTTCGTTCTATTTTCACATTTTGTTCAAAAAATTAAATATCGATTTCCCAATATAAATCATTTTGACCCATTTCGTGATAGAATTTTTTTTTTTTTCAAAGCGAAAGAATATCTGTCTCTTAAGTTTTACGACCATTTTTCTTCAGCCATCTTCCAAATTCAAAGATTAGCTAAAAAATAAAATCCAAAACTTAAAAAAAGAGCCACTCAACATCAAGTTATACAAAGAACAATTAGATTCATTTTCACAGTCAACAAATCGAAATCTCATTTTCGACTTTAAAGTTTCAAAACAAAAGAGAGCCGACAAATTTTAATTCAAATTCCGGATATTCGCTCAACAAAAAAAAGAAAAAATGCAGCATCAACCCTTATTACATCTTACATGAAAATAAAAATTAACCTCGCACAAAATACTCGAAAAAGCATTTTGAGAAAAAAAAGTATATTGAATTGTCACAGAATATTGGGTTTTTTTTTTTTTCCAAAAATATGTTTCATCTCTCGAAGAGTACTTTTTTTGAATCGATTAGAATCGACGAATATTGAGTGAAGAGTTGAGAGGTTTAATTTTACTTTATCGATGCTGCAATGTGAAAAAAATTGAAAACAAAAAATTGAGGAACAAAAAAAAATGTAATATACGTGAAAAAAGGCCACCGTTGCAACGCGGCGAAACGACGAGGAACTCGACCGGAAATGCCGGTACAACGGCGAGACGACACGCCGTACAATTGGCACGAACGGCTTCGGACACGAGACGCGGCGTAAATCATCAATCGCAGGACGGTGAAATGCCGATGAAGGTTCAATCGAGGACGCAACAGTCACAGCGAACGAGCGGACTCGTTGTAAGGCCCGTCGTTGCGAAAAAAAAACCGCGTCAACAGCAGGAATCGCGGGGTCCACTTAGACCGTTGACCGACATCATGCAGAAGGCCATTATGAGCGCGTCTCATCATAAGGTATAAAAAAAAAAAAAAAATCTTCCTTCCCATAAAAATTGCCTCGCCACCGACCACAGAGACGAAAATATATCCATTTTTTTCCCCCTAAATCAATAATTCTCACTGTAAGTAAAATTTAGGAATCGACACAGTTTTCGATTTATAAACGTAAAATTTAAAAAACGAATCGTTTTCCATCCAGAGCAAAACTGCTCATTTTCTTGGAGTCCAAAATTAATTTTTGACGTTTTTCAAATTTTTTTTTTGAGGCACCTTTTCGCAAATTCTCATCGTCGAATATTTTTTATTTCTTCATTGCTCTGTTCTTAAAGCATTTATTTGTGAGATTTGATAGCAACATTTTTCTGGAATCCTCTTTGTTTTGATGGTGTTGAAGTTTGCAACGTTGCAATGAAACGGAAGTAAATTTTTTTTATTTCATTTTTAGCGATGTTTGGGCTTTGCTCGTTCGTTTGGCATTTTAAGTCCTTAATTTTTCCCCCTAAATTACATTTCAACGATTTTTAACTTTCAACATTTTGAGGAAGAATGAATTTTATTAGAAAGTAAACTATTTTCGTTGCATTTAAACGATGCAAATTTCAGTATCATTTGTTTTAATGTCGAAATCACCTTTAACAAAAAAAAATAGTTTGTAACATCTAGAATAGATTTAAATTAGCAAACATAACAAAAAAAAATTTGATATTCCACAACGTCGCTCTTCGATGTTTTTTTGTGGAATTTATTTTTCGAATTTATCTTTATTTTGCTTTTTTAAAATCATTTTTAGGATTCAAATCGAATCTTAAAAATGGTTTTTTGTTAAAAAAATATTGACTCGAGCCAGAAAAAACGTATTCTGGATGAATGTCGATACTATTAATCATTTAAAAAAAGGAGACTCAATTAAAAAAAAAAAAAACATCGGTATACAAAAAATCGAAAAACGATTTTTGACTTTTAACATTTTTAGGAAGAATGAATTTTATTAATTATTATTTTTAATTATTAATTACTAATTATATTTTTTATTATTTTATTTTCATTGCATTTAAACGATGCAATCTTCAGTATTATTTGTTTTCATCTTGAAATCACCTTTAACTAAAGAATAGTTAGCAATATCTAGAATAGATAAAAATTAGCAAACAGCAAAAAAAAAATTAATATTCCACAACGTCGCTCTTCTATATATTTTTCAGAATTTATTTTTTGAATTTATCTTTATTTTGATTTTTAGAAATCATTTTTAGGACTTAAATCGATTCTGAAACATGGCTTTTTGTTAAAAACTGTTGGCTCGAGCCGAAAAAACGTATTCTGGATGAATGTCGATACTATTAATCATTAAAAAAAAAAATAGACTCAATTTAAAAAAAACACGCGTATACAAAAAAATCAAAAAAATTCATCACCCAAAAACTTCAAATCCCTGCTTTGAAAAAAATCTGAAAAAATCAAAGTTCTCTTTTAGTCAGGATGGGATGAGATAAAAAAATGAATCCTTATATATATTGTTCTAATATCTGAATTTCATGTGAATTTCATTCGAATGTTATTGAATTCATTCCACACAAGGTTGATTTTCCATTATCGCGATGCAGATTTAAATGGGGGACCCAAAATCACCAAAAACTATATAAATAAACGTAGGTCCTTTATTCAACGTGGTCGTCCTTGTCACAGTTTGCGACAAGAAACCACATTGGAAGGCCACAAGAGATAAAAGCTTTCTCTCTCTCTCTCTCTCTCTCTCTCTCTCTCTCTCTCTCTCTCTCCCCCTCTCTCTCGCCCTCTTCTCTGAAACGTAAGCGCAGGATCACTCTCGCGAAGTGTACATCTGCTAAATCAGAGTGGCATCCGCTCCGGGGATGCAGAGGATTAATGCCAATGGTGGGTGTGCGTATATACGATCTTCTGAGAGATGCGACAGGAAGCATGCTTGGTTGACATATTCCGTCGAGGCTATATTTGTATATATAAATATATATAGGGTGTCCCAGGGATGAAGGTTAATACCGCGAGGATAGATTCGTGACGTAATATCGAGTAGAAAAGTCCTTTGCCATATTTTGATATTTTGAACCCCTGAATTGTTATTAATTTTTTTAATCAGCCAATGAGATGCGCCCATTTACCTTGCTCACACCGACGAGCGCGAGGCATGGCGGGATCACGGCTCATCTCAATGGGCGCATCTCATTGGCTGATTAGAAACATTAATAACAATTCAGAGGTTCGAAATATCAAAAAATGGCAAAGGACTTTTCTACTTGATATTACGTCACGAATCTACCCTCGTGGTATTGACGTTCACCCCTGAGACACCCTGTACATAGGCTCAAGACAACATATGTATATGTATACGTGTACATATATTTGTATATATAAATAAATTCGAGTGGCTCATTCCAATTCTTGTTCTTGATTTTGAAGCTGCTACTAAAAATACGTATCAGAAGCAATTTAAAAAAAATTAACAACAAATTTTTGAAGAAAAATATTTGGCGCTCTTGAACAGCGATTGAAACCTCTCTACAGCTTAAAATTCTTCATAATATTTTTTGTATGGAAATTTGTTATTCAATTTCCGGAATACTTGATTAAATATTCTGCCCCATTGTTGCAAAATAATAATAATAATCCGCGGTGACAATATTTTCATTTTTGTTACTTTTATTGCATTTTCCTTGAGGAAATTCCTATATACCGTTTTAGACAGTCTCGAAGAATTTATTATCAGCAATTTTTCCGATTTCTGATCTCCGATTGCAACTCCATCGGCAATTTTTGATGATATTCATGTCAATTACTTGAATTTCCGTTAATTATTCGAAAAATTATTGTCGTTTTCTTGATATAATGAATTTTTGACAGAAACATTTTTCAATCACCGATGAAAGCGTCTTAAGCCTCCCTGGTCACACTGGGTCAATTTGACCCGACCGACTTTTTGGATGCTTGTCAAAAAAATGTACCTATCCGATTGACTTGAAAAAAAAAATAGAAATTATCTTCGAACATTTCAGTCTATAAAACAGTTGTGCATTTTTTTTAAATGTTTAAATGGGAAAAAAATCGTGAGACTTTAAAATAATTCAGTTTTTTACTTAAAAAATTGTAACTCTTTCAGTTTTGAAGATTTTTTGGAAAAATTTCTACACGATACTCTCAATATACGGTACTTTGAGAAAAAAAATACTACTCTCAATATATGGTATTAAAAAAAAAAACTTCGAAAAAAGGTTTCAAAAAAGGTATTTATTTCTCTATGTGAAAATATCGAAAATCTATTATGGCTACCTATAATAAATGCTTCAAACTTGTATCTAACGGATAGTTAGAGATATTTGAGCTCAAAGCGAGAGCTCGGGTCAATTTGACCCGTGGTGACCGGCGAGGGTTAATATTTCCTAACTTGTCCCGATTCGACGAGAACTGTAATTCACTTTTAATCAGTATTCGTTACAGTTTTTTTGTTGAGTAATTGAAAAATAAATGAAAAATTTTACAAAAGGGGCCACTCTAATCTATACGTATGTTCTCGTTGATGTGTGACAATAGCATAATATAAGCTTCTTCGGAGTCGATGTGAATGATGACAAGGATTTACCTATATAGCTGTAGGTTGCTAAAAGCTCAATGGGGGTTGTTCAGGGAACACGAATGTCTGTCGTCGACGTCCGAACATTGACACGATCATAATTCTCATCTTCGCGTGTCAAAGAGTCTTGATCGAGGGCTCGTGTTTTTCGGAAGTCCACTTTCATCCCCTAAAAAGTTTGCGTTACCATGATATATCAAAATAGAATCCAGTTCGTTGGCACCGTATTGTTCAATGGAGGCTTTCTGTGAGTTAAGAGAAAATTCTAGTTTTCATTTGAATTTTCCAAACTCAAATGGTTAAAAAAATTAAATGAAATTTTATTTTCTCAATGAAAAAAAAATTAAATGACATTTTATTTTCTCAATGAAAAAAAAATTCAATTCAATTTTATTTTCTCAATGAAAAGAAAATCTCATTGTAAGTGACGATCAAGGTTTATTGTGAATAATCGCACCGTATTTTGGCATTGAAAAGTATCGAACAGTTGAGAGTTTCAATTTTCTTGAAGGTAAGGGAGGCTTGACTGTGAAAGAGTTGAGAAAATTGAATGAAAACTTGAACAACACAGTTTCGTTTTATAATAAAACGAAAATATTCAGCAAATTTCACGATCAAGCATGTTCTATGTTTTTTTGTAAATTTGAAAAATATTTCCCCAGAACTGGATTAATTTCAGGAC
The DNA here is from genome assembly GCA_946863875.1 of Alloplasta piceator. Classification (NCBI taxonomy): domain Eukaryota; kingdom Metazoa; phylum Arthropoda; class Insecta; order Hymenoptera; family Ichneumonidae; genus Alloplasta; species Alloplasta piceator. The sequence goes on along the minus strand of OX333071.1, from coordinate 19,548,306 downwards.
ACTGCAATTATTCATGAATTATTATTCTCTTGACAATGTCCGGTAAAAGATAAAAAACAAAAAAGATGCTGTAGGTTCAAATCTGTCCTAACAAATAAAAAAAAAAAACAAAGTACCGAATTATATTTTCGAAGTAAAAAATTAGGAATCCAAACAAACGAATTTCCATAGAGGGAAATCTGAACAAACGAATTACCCTGTAAAAAATTTGAGGGAATAACAGATACAGTCTGAGATGTATCATTCTTACGCATTATGATTATAAAAAATCATACGAAAAGGAAGATTTCATTGACATTGCTCTCTACATACAGAAATTATTTTTATTCCTTTAAACCATTACTCAAAGTAATACATTATTGATAGATGTAATGCGTTATTTGGAGTAATGCACTGCTCGATGTAATATGTTACTCAAAGTAATGAATTGTTCTATGTAATGCATTACTAAAAATAATGCATGACTCAATGTAATGCATTACTCAAAGTAATGCATTATTCTTCGGTTTTGTACCATTCATTACTATAGTAATGAAAATTAGTAATGCATTACTGAGAGTGATGCATTGCTCAATGTAATGCATTACTCAAAGTAATGCATTATTCTTCGGTTTTGTACCATTCATTACTATCGTAATGAAAATTAGTAATGCATTACTAAAAGTAATGCATTGCTCAATGTAATGCATTACTCAAAGTAATGTATTATTCTTCGGTTTTGTACCATTCATTACTATAGTAATCAAAATTAGTAATGCATTACTAAAAGTAATGGATTATTCAAAGTAATGCATTGCTCAATGTAATGCATTACTCAAAGTAATGCATCGCTCAATGTAATGCATTGCTCAATGTAATGCATTACTCAAAGTAATGCATTATTCTTCGGTTTTGTACCATTCATTACTATAGTAATGAAAATTAGTAATGCATTGCTCAATGTAATGCATTACTCAAAGTAATGCATTGCTCAATGTAATGCATTATTCAAAGTAATGCATTGCTCAATGTAATGCATTACTCAAAGTAATGAATTATTCTTCGGTTTTGTACCATTCATTACTATAGTAATGAAAATTTGTTTCTACTTTGAATTACCCATTACTGTAATAATGGGCAATCGCAGCGTTTAGCATTATCCATTACTGTTGTAATGAATAATGTTACATTTTTTGCCTCATTCATTATTAATTTAATGCATAATCGTTAGGTTTAACATTTTTTCATTACAAAAACAATGTTCAATATTTTTATCATAGAATTTTCATTACCTCTAAAATAAATAATGCATTATTTTTACATTATAATTTCGGCAACTCTGATTCCTCCAGAAAAACTTGAAATTCTACATTTTAAAAATGCAACAAATTTTTATTAATTTTAATTTTAACACAAGAATTGTCATCAGACTGTCCAATCCTTAAGGTGATGTGAAAGGTTCCCCCACTCCTTTACCCCCACTCCGTCATACCGCAGTCGGTAAATCATCAGCAAATTCAATTTTTTTCATAAATGCATTGACTTTTCGAAAAAACGCAAAATCTTAGGAAGTGGGAATCCCAATTAAGCATCTACTAAGATGTGTTGTTTGCCGAAAAAACCAAAACACCCTAGTAAAAACAGGTACCCGCTGTTTTGTAAATAACGGGTACCTGTTTTTACTAGGGTGTTTTGGTTTTTTCGGCAAAGAACACATCTTAGTAGATGCGTAATTGGGATTCCCACTTCCTAAGATTTTGCGTTTTTTCGAAAAGACAATGCACCCATGAAAAAAATTGAATTTACTGATGATTTACCGACTGCGGTATGACGGAGTGGGGGTAGAAGAGCGGGGGAACGTTTCACATCACCTAAAAACCCTTATGGTCAAAACCACCCCCAAGAAAAGAAGTGTGCGAACAATCGAGGCCCAAAATTTGATCGAGTTCCTCGCGAGACTATAAATAACAAAGTCAATCTATCTATAGCTCGTACGAAAGTATACGTGAAGAATACTTGATTCCAGCCTATAAAGGTCCATGTAGGGACGATACCTTATCGCGCTGCGCATGCCCGAGCAAAATCCACACGACGACGATAACGGGAGGGGTGAAATTTCGCTCGTGGGAAAACAGGGAGAATGCGCGCGCTTTTAACACCCTTCTGCAGGAGGGTTCTGCTCGGGGGTTGGAGGGGTCGCAGCTTGGTCCTTCACATATACATCGGCATATATATATTAGGGTGGTCCTTATTTAGGCTATGTTGTTTTTTCTTTTGACGATAGTGCTGAATCGGTTTTAAATCAATAAATAAAAACTCATACCAAATTTCAGCTCAACATCTCAATTTTAACCTGACCCCCACGGCAGTCAAAGTTTTAAAGGGGAAATACGTGTATTTTATACGGTCAATGATTTTAACATTTTTTCAACTTAGTTAATATTGATTTAAAAATTTGAAACTTAGCATATATATTGCTCATAGTATAAGGGATATTTGTAGTATTTTATCAGATTTTTCATCTTCGATTTTCGACATACCCAGCCGCTAAAAACTTTGGACACATTTGTCGAATTTCGCACCACACTAAAAGTTTGATTGTGGAGTCAATAATGAAGATAGCTACATTTTCGAAGCGGCGTTTGAAAGAGGACATATTAACCTTCATTTTGCTTTTTTAGAAATTTCTCTACGATTTTTATTGAGCTCGGTACGCACTTTTGAACATGGCAAATGGCCATGTTCAAAAGTGCGTACCGGGCCAATGACCATGTTCAAAAGTGCGTACCGGGCTCAAAAAAAATCGTAGAGAAATTTCTAAAAAAAAGCAAAATGAAGGTTAATATGTCCTCTTTCGAAGGCCGCTTGGAAAATATAGCTATCTTCATTATTGACTCCGCAATCAAACTTTTAGTGCGGTGCGAAATTCGACAAATGTGTCCAAACTTTTTAGCGGGAGGGTATGTCGAAAATCGAGGATGAAAAATCTGATAAAATACTACAAATATACCTTATACTATGAGCAATATATGTGCCAAGTTTCAAATTTTTAAATCAATATCAACTAAGTTGAAAAAATGTAAAAATCATTGACCGTATAAAATACACGTATTTCCCCTTTAAAACTTCGACTGCCGTGGAGGCCAGGTTAAAATTGAGATATCGAGCTGAAATTTGGTATGCATTTTTATTTATTTATTTATTTAAAACCGATTTAGCACTATCGTCAAAAGAAAAAACAACATAGCCTAAATAAGGACCACCCTAATATATATATATGCATAACGGGGGCCGTTCAGTCCGCGCAGAGTTTGCCCCACGTTTGATACGACGCGGGAGAGTCGGGCGTCGTCACGTATTGATTCACCCTATCATCCGCCTTCTCACGCGCAACCCCCGCAAAACACTCGCCGTTGTACCCTCTCGCGAACGCCAGAGGGCGCTCCAACGGGGGACGAAGAGGGTTGAAAGAGGGAAAAAAAAGGAAATTTTTTTTTCCCCTCATCTCCCGAGACTCAAGCCCGATAGACGCGAAGGGACGATCTCTACAGACAGTCGTTTCGGGATTGTTCATTTTGCCTTGACACGCGTCCCTCTCGCCCTCCCCTTCCGTCTCTCCCTTTGTAAAAAAAAAAAAAAAAACGCTCAGATTTTAAAAAAAACCAGGAAAAAGTGCTCCGATTTGTGGACCGAAAGACTCGAAGGAAGTTTGCTTCAATTTTTCGGAGTCCAAAGGGTTGATTTCTCGCTGGTGATCTCTGTGGTCCTGAATTCAGGATCGTTGTAACGATCCTGTTATTCGCAACTTTTTTTGGACAGGAGAAAATATGTGCGTGTACAAACTTAACGCTCTGGTGCAACTTCCGGTTTAATCAACGCTCAAATATTATGTAATAATAATATTTATAATAATAACATTAATAATTGAAGGAGTTATCTGAGTTTTCCCACAAAATCGTGATCTTTGCTCCATCCAAGAATGGGACATTTTTTGTCGTAGTCTTCGGAATAATTAACGATGAATTTTCATGTCAAAGTACAATTGAGTTTATAAACAATTGGCTGATGCGTTAAATAAATAAATAAATAAAGGCTGAGCCAGTCAGGAATAAATAGATTCACTGTTGAAACGGAGTCGCTGAGAATCGTGAGAAAAAAAAAAATTATCGAAGAACAAGGCTATTTTCACCCTCAAAGTTGTTCGTTGATTGTCGACAAATTTTGGGCAATCCCAAAAATTCAACCGAATCGGTCGTCGAGACTGCCGAGAGGCGCCATATCCTTTGTCTCGAGGGTTGGCAATTTTCCAATTTTTTTCGGTATCGATATTTTCCTTTTGTTTCCCGTGAAGGTACTTTTGCTCTTGATTCAGTTTTTGAAAAATCAAAAAAAAATTTGAACAATGGGAATCCAAAAAATGTTGTTTCCAATGTTGGGAATGTCGTTGTTGTCAGGCGGCGTTGCCCTTAATTAAGGCATCCGCACGAAAAATCCCACAAACTCTAAAGTCGCGTTCGTTCGAAGTGTGCCATTTAAATAGTGGTGGCATTACGATCGATTTTTTTTTTTCGCTATTTTTCTCGCCTATCGATCCGACTCGCGATTCTCGTGGACGAGTTACGTATTAATATTTCAATAAAATAATGATACTCGGTTTATCGCGAATCGGCGAACATCTGATCGAATCAGGAAGTCGCCAGTTGCGTCACGAAACATCTGATCGACTTTTTACTGCCGATTAAGAGGATCGGTCTGAGTTTCGGACAAAAAAGGCGTTTTGCCGGACGTGCGAAGGATCAATTGAATTTTTCCAGCAATTTTTAATAAAGCATTCCAATAATAAAAATAAAGCTAATTATGCGGTCGAAGAGGACACTGGCACTCGTCGAGAGTGCTGAGACTCATATTTACCAAAGAGCTTTTCATCCGTACTCGCAATACGGAAACAAAGGGGCGATGAGTTTGTAAATCTTGCGGAATTGGAAAAAATAAAATTCACGAAAAGGTGCTGGTGAATTTTTTTTTTTTGTGCGCGAGTGCGCGAATTTAGTGAGAAAATTTATAAATTGTTCAATCGCGAAAGGGTGCGCCAATCGAGCTTTCAAACTGGCGGCCTCCAAGGTTGCAGCAGTGACCTCGTGCAAGATGGTCACGCGCGGTTTTTCGAGGGTAATTGATCATAGATGAAACAACTAATTTCATGATTAAGGATGTTGATGAAATCTTTTAATGTTAATTGTTCAATAAATAGCTTCTTAATCATAGTGAAATTTTTACACGACCTCCTGAATACTTCATGTAAAAACATATTTAATTTTCAGAATTCTATCGTCCTTCAACCTCCTTAAGGGTTAAAATGAAAAATGATGAGAAAATTCTGAAAATTTGGTATGTTTTTGTATGAAGTATCAAAAAGGTCGAGTAAAAATTTCACGACGATTAGTAAGCTCGTTATTGAAGTATTAACATTTTGTTAAGAACAATTTTTTAAACAAATAAAAAAATATTTATCAATAAACTTCGTTTTGTTTCCGTTGCTTTCAATATAGTGTAGGTGATAAAAAATTGAGAGGTCAAAAAAAAAACTTATCGCAAAGTTATATCAGTTTCCATAAGACTACATGTAATTTAATTTAATTTGTTAATGTTAATTGTTCGATAACGAGCTTCCTAATCTAAGTGAAATTTTTACACGACCTCTTAAATAATTCATCCAAAAACGTACCAAATTTTCAATAATGAAAAACTAGGCGATTTTCGGGAATTTTTTTAAAAGAAAGTACTCGATAGAATGTTTTGAAGTTTTTTTGGACATATAAGGTATGTTTTCAGCTATATTTTAAGATTTTTTTTTTTACAAAAATATTGAAAAATAACGGAGTTATGTGCTGTCTTCGGAGGTGCCAAAAAAAAAAGTTCCCCAACTGCTGACATGATTCCGGCCGAATGAGTAGCTGAAACAAAAAAATTCAAAAAGGTTATTAAAGTTGAAGGTATTTCCTGTACAATGACCTACGATTTTTGAAAAAAATCAAAAATTAACAAAATGGCGTGGTTCTGCAGGGTGGCCACTGTCAAGGAAAACCTGGAAAACCTGGAAATGTCAAGGAATTTTTTCGGGGTCAGGGAAATCAGGGACATGTCAGGGAATTAAATAGTTAGTCAGGGAAAATTATTAAATGGAGAAAAAAAGTGTATGGGCGAATATTTTTTGTTCTGCGTATCGCTGATAAAAAGTTATGGGTGGACCTTTTCAACTTCCGCTTCTTCAGAAGGATTATTTTTCAGAAGGATCTTTTCAACTTCTGCTTCTATATCTCGTCATCTCTATTATATTCATCATTATTATGATTATTCATTTATTTATTATGATTTGTTCCTTCCAAGTATCTAATGTAATAAACAATATCAAAGAATGAATAACAATAAACATATGCAATGTTCCTACCGTGTTACTTTCTTTTCACAAAGCTGAATGGTTTGTCAGGGAAATTTTCGAAAATGTCAGGGGAAAGTCGGGGAAATGTCAGGGAATTTTTTTCGTCCGATTTAGTGGCCACCCTGTTCTGAAAAAAGTGTCGTTTTTTGGAGTAAAAAAATGGTCGTTTGTTTAATGCTAAATTGACAATTTTCAACCAGTCAAAAAGATCGTAGGTCATTGTATAGTAAATATATTCAAGAATACTCAGTTGCAATTTGAAGTCGATCGGTCAATTTCTCGTTGAGTTATGATGTCAGCAATTTTGAAAAATGTCGTTTCGAGAAAAACGCGTTTAAGTTTCAACTTTCGATTTTTGCTAGATAAAATTATATTAACCATAAAAATTGCTAATCTGCTATGCCTGGCCCATGCAATACACCTTCTTCTTCCTCGAAAAATGCCTGCTGAGAGGCTAATGCTTGTCACACTGGTATAGCCCCTTAAGCATGTTGATCGCGATGGTAATTCGTAAATTTGCACGGATTTTCCCTACAATTGAGTTATCCTTTGAACTCTTCTCTTTCAACTGCCATTGTTGCATATTTGTGACGACATCGGAACAGCAATTTAAAAACCTTGCAAATTTGACATTTGCTCATCTTTGTCCATGGCGATCAAATTTTGCTTCCTCATAAAAGAAGCTTTGTTAACTATCGAAAAACATGAGTGATCAATGTGCAAATTTTCGAAATTCTTTCAAATTTACTTCTTGCCAAATTTGATTTTTGCCAAATTCAATAGCGAACAATCTTGATCACTATTTTGAATGTCTACAAAATTTCAGTACAATATCTTGCAAATAGCCGAAATACGCTATTTTTCAAAACAACCAAAATTTAATAAAATTTTAATCATTCAATCGATTTTCGCTAAATTTAATAACGAACAACCTGGATATAGCTATATAAAAATGGAACAAGTTAGAGCGTTTACGCTATTTTTCGAAAAATTAAAAACTTCATCAAATTTTAATTCCTCGATTTTCGCAAAATTCAATTGTGAACAACCTTGATAGCTATACTAGTTCTGTACAAAGTTTCAGTGCAATATCTTGAAAATTGTGCAAGATAGAGCGTTTACGCTATTTTTCAAAAAATTCAAAATTTCATAAAAATTTAATCTTTCGATAGATTTTTGTCAATTTCAATACCAAATAACCTTAATAGCTATATACTAATTCTTCACAAAGTTTGAGTCCAATATCTTGAAAATAGCCAAAGTTAGAGCGTTTACGCCATTTTTGCAAAAATGAAAAAAGTCAAAATCTGAACACCCGTTTCTAAAATTTTTTCTAAATATGATTTCTCGATGTTTTGGGACATTTTGGACACATTGGCATAAAAATCTCGAAAACAAAATTTCACGAAAACAAAGCTTGCTTTATGAGGAAGCAGAAATATCTTCTTGAATTTTCATAAAAACATTCAAAAAAAAAATACAACACGTCGATGCATCCGATTTTTTTTCCAAAATTTCATTTAGGGAAATATATTTGGGCCTGCAATTAGGAAATTGGTTTTTCAAAAAGAGCCTTATGGACATATTTTCATATTAAAAAGTATGGAGCTATTAAAAGGAAAATTTTTCTTAGGTATAAGAAAAACTTGTCCGTGAAAGGGTTGAAGAAAATTGAATGACAAGTTAAAACGATGGGGTCGTAATTTTATAATTCATAGTTGGGTAATAAATTGTAGATATTTGACAAATTTCACGATTAAGCATGTTTGATGATTATTCCCGAATTTGCTAGGATTTTTCCTACAACTAGATTATTTCCAGGATACTTTATTGATTCTTCAACTATTATTGTTGCAACTTTAGTGAAACAACTATTTTTCTTCAATGTCTTTTTGAATATTAATGAAAATATTGTGAAAAGATTGTACCTTTTGTCAAAGCATCTTAGAGGAAGTTTTTTTTACCAGTTTTATTTCAGGAGATTTCCTTGAACAAATATTGATATTTTCATACGGAAAAATATCGAGCAGTTGAAAGAAATGATTTTCTTGAAAATGAAAGTGAAACGGTAACAAAAAATTAAATCTGGAACAAGTGAGGTCGTACTTTAAACTTTTTTTTTAAATGCAATTTTTTTTTTTAAATTATTATTCGTTCCGGTAAAAAAGTATGGAATCTATTTTAAAGCTACAGAAAATTTTAATAATACAATTCATTAAAAATTGTCATGCAGGAAATTTGCACAGTATCATTCAAAGAATTATTTTGGTTTGTTATTATTCGGCAATGAAATCTGCAAAAATTCTGAAAAAAAAGCAAAAGAATTGATGAATTTTTTAATAATTATCATCAAACCCAAACAAAATTTGTGAATGTAATGAAATTTGAATATTTGAATTTTGAAAATGAAGTTATGATTTTCGAAAAAAATTCGAAATAGATTTTTTTAAAACGGTAATACCATTTTTCAAATAATCTCTGAATTTGTGACAGAACGTAATTAGATAAAAACCAAAAAATTCTTCGGTTTTTCCTTTCAGACAAAATCACCACATCAGAAATAAACGATAAAACGTGCCAAAAGTATTTTTTAAAAATTGTATGCCGAGTCTGAGAAATCCATCTCGAAAATCACACTTTTTTTGCTTCTAATTCAGGTTATCGCCTAAATTTAACGGTCAATTTCGTGGCAATCGATTCGTCGAAGGAAGAGATCCACTTGTCGAATTGTGGTCTCTCCGTCAATTTCACGAGAGAGTGGAACGAAAATTTACACGACTCAAAGATAAGCAAGACAGGGAAGAACGAAGTCCCAAAAAAAAAAAAAAATCCAAACGAGCGTTTTATTGTAATTCGTATTCGAATATCTCGTTATCAAATCGCTTGACGCGATCGAAAGCGGATTGCGATAAGCCGATACGCAGAAAACGATAATTCACCGTCTATTTTTAGCAATAAGATTTCCCCACTCCCCACTTTCTTTTTTGACCCACCAATTATCATCCACGTGTGTTCAATTACGCGATCGATACTTACAAAAGACACTTGTGCTTTTTGTTTACTCTCTGTTTAGACTGGGGATGGCGTCGGTGTGTCGAGTAGCGGTGGTCGACTGTCCTCGAGAAGCCGTACCTCCGAGGAGCCTCACATCGGCAAATACAAATTGCTTAAGACCATAGGCAAAGGAAACTTTGCCAAGGTAAAGCTCGCCAAGCATGTACCCACGGGCAAGGAAGTGGCTATCAAGATCATTGACAAGACCCAGCTGAATCCTGGAAGTCTTCAAAAGGTGCGTTAAACATTTATTTTTTCAAAATTTAATTTCCATTTCATTCGCTCGCATCTTTAGATGAGGCTAAATACCATTTTCATTCAATCCCTACATTATCGACGTATCATCGTCGTCCAGTCTTTCTCCGACAACCGTGGATGAAAATTAATTACATTTAGACAATTAAGAGGGGGATAAATTAATTAACAATTAATTGTCAATTGAGAGGCTAAAATACGTTACAGCTAATGCCAACGAACTCATTCGAGCCCCCTAAATATTATAGGTTACTCTCCAGAATCCATGGTGCTGCCCTCACTCGCACGTCTGTGAACTACATTTCGCCATTTCGTTTTTCAATAAAACTACAATTTATCGATATTTATCTCTTGATGCGCCGTCCAAACTTCTCGTGGCGTTCTTCATGGAGCCTCACTCTTGGTTTTACCCGAATTGCAGTAAAAGTTTAATAATTTAAGTTTTTCAATTACAGTTTCTTGATGGTAAATGAATATGTAATTTTCTTTTTGTTTTTCGAAAAAATTTTAGTGAGGCTCCATTCCTGCCATTGTTCTGATGATGTTGTTAAAATTTTATTCAATTCCATCCATTTGTATAAGAGCAAGTTTGGATGGTAATTTCGAGGTGTTAGTGTCGGTATTTAGCCTCCTCTTAATAGGAGGCTAAATACCGACATTGTTACCGGAGCCCTACATTATCGACTCAAAATCCATTCCTGCCATTGTTCTGATGATGTTGTTAAAATTTTATTCAATTCCATCCATTTGTATAAGAGCAAGTTTGGATGGTAATTTCGAGGTGTTAGTGTCGGTATTTAGCCTCCTCTTAATAGGAGGCTAAATACCGACATTGTTACCGGAGCCCTACATTATCGACTCAAAATCGCTGTCCAAACTTTTTCCAATACCGGTGGATAAATATAAATTAAATTTATAAATGAATGACGAATGAATTGCAAAATGCAAGACATAAATCAACGTTTTCGTTAATTGCCACTGACTTGTCGGACAGTTTGGATCAGAGCTGGGCAGTACTTGAAAGTACTCGGTACTTGCAGGTACTCGAAGTACAGTACTTGCAAGTACAAAGTACTTAAAAATTACTTCAAGTATTGTACTTACATTTTTCAAATACTTCCTGTACTTGAAAATTTCAATTCCTTTTTTGTACTTGAAGTACTTTTTTCAAGTACAAGTATCAAGTACGTTTGAATGTGTCTTGCTGATGATTGCATGTGCAAAGCCTTTGAATATGGGTCATTCCATGTCAAATCGACCAATATTTGGAATCGACCCCTTTCAATTTCGATGAAATTTGGTCAGAAGTTTTCTTTCATCGTAAAACAAAGTTTTAACAAAGGAAAAAAATTAAATTTTCATTTCGAAAATTCAAAATCTCACCATTTTTTCAAGTTTATTTTTTAAATATTTCGAAAGCTATTATAGTTACGAAAAAAATCGTTCTGGGTTCGTCTTCAAGAGTATACTTGGGGCTACGAAAAAAAAAATATTCCGACATTTTTTTTGAAAAATGATGAATTTGGAGAATTTTGAATTTTTCAAAATCGTGAAAATCCACGATCAACATTAAATTTTTGGTTTTATTTTTTTTATGTAACACCTTGTACTGATATTAAAAGATCCTGAAATTTTCAGAAATGTGTTTTTTTTTTGTTTCAAAACCATGCATTTTTGAATTTTGGTAAAACTTTTTTTTTTACCTCCAAGTTAAGTGAAGTTGATCAATCATGTAATTTTGACTGCTCAAAATTACAAAATTACATGATTGCTCAACGTAAAAAAATTCATATTTTTGAAACAAAAAAAAACACCTTTCTGGAAATTTCAGGATCTTTTAAAATCAGTACAAGGTATTATATTTAAAAAATTGAACAAAAAATTCGATGTTAATTGTGGATTTTCACGATTTAAAAAAATTCAGAATTCTCAAAATTCATCAATTTTCAAACATTTTGGTCGGAAGATTTTTTTTTCGTAGCCCCATGTATACTCTTCAAGACGAAACAAACGATTTTTCATAACTATCATAGTTTTCAAGATATTTAGAAAAAAAAATTGAAAAATGGTTAAATTTTGAATTTTGCATCACTTTTGAAAAAAAAAATTAATTTTTTTTCCTTGGTAGAACTTGGTTCTATGATAAAACAAAACTTCTGACTAAATTTCATCGAAATTGAAAATGGTCGATTCCAACTCTTGGTCGAATTGACATGGAATGACCCAAGTACCAGAATTTACGAGACGTACCCGAAAACTTGAAAAGTACTTGATAGTGGTACTTGATTTTTTCAAGTACTTGTACTTCAAGTACCACCGGTATTTGATACTTCAAGTACCTATGGTACTTTGTACTTGATACTTGAAGTACTTTCAAGTACTTTGCCCAACTCTGGTTTGGATACAATCTGATGAGAATAATATTTATTTCATGAAAATTCCACATGGGGCTGCCCTCTTTCGGATTTCTGTAAACTTGATTTCGCCATTTTGTTTTTAGATAGTACACTAAATTTATCAAAATTTATCTCGTGATTTGGATTCCAAACTTACGTCGCGGTTTTTTCATAAAATAACGTCGAAGACGTATCAATATTCGTACTTTGGTGTTCGTCATGGAGCCCCACTCTTGGTTTTAGCCGAAATGCAGTAGAAACATTGTAATTTAATATTTTCAATTACAGATTCCTGATGATAATCGGAACTGTAATTTTTTTTTGTTTTGTGAAAAAATTTTAGTGGGACTTCATTTGTGCAAGCAAGTTTTGAAACCATTTTCGAGGTGCTAATGTCGGTATTTAGCCTCCCCTTAAGGGGTTAGGTCACTCTACAGACCAAAAAAAGGGCATATTTCGTAATTTTTTTCAGCGAAACCATAAAATAACCCCTTAAGGCCGACGATTCACCGTCAAAACGGCAATTTTTAATAATAATTCATAATTTTTGTAGAATACCCACAAATATGATGTATCGTTCACCATTTGAGGTACCAAATGAACAATTTTTCAGGACCAAAAACTCAAAACTAGGTTTTTCAGGAAACTGGTGCACCTTAAGAGTTCCAACTAGTCCCAAAAAATTGTTCATTTGGTACCTCAAATGGTGGACGATACACCATATTTGTAGGCATTCTACAAAAATGACAAATTATTATGAAAAATCGCCGTTTTGACGCTGACTCGACCATCTTGAAACTTCCATAGGCAGTTTTTAATATCCTCGTGTTTTTATTAACGACCCATTCTAGTTTCCAGCACAACAAATGCTGCGTTTGTCAATTCTTTAAAAAGTAAAATAATCAACCATGATTAGGAATTTTTGAAAATCATTTTTTATTCAACCCATCATGAATTCAACATACTTGTAATATTTTATTTATCTTCACTCAACGAAAATCAATTTCTGAAAATAACGGTCATCGAAGTTTGATATTTTCATCATTTTCGCGATGATTCTTAACAATTGAAAATTATCAATTACTATTGAAATAGTATAATTATATTTTCAAACGGAGATCAAAATTTGTAAAACATGCACTAACAATTCCAACGTAATTGGCGAGAAACTTGGACATAATTTCAAAAGTTCATTATTTTGGAAAATAAAAAAAAATATTCAAAGTTGTAAAACAGAAGGATGCTGCAATAAAGATTTTTTGGTGGTACTCTCTTATTTAAATACTTTTTTGAATGATTTCTCTAGGATTATCATGTCGCAGAGCTTTTTATTTATTTTTTTTTTTTTTTTTACAAAAAATAAAATTATCTTTTTATTATGGTTGAAAACTAACCCTCCATGGTCACATTTGTCCGGGTCGATTTGACCTTGTCCACTTTGAACAAGTATTGTGACCAAAGTACTTCCTCCAAACATTCTAGTGGATGTTTTAAAAATTAGTCTATAAAAAATCAAATGACTATACTTTCAAAAAAAGTTCATAAAGAAGAAAGAAATGTAGTCGTGGGGTCGTTTTGACCCGGTGTGACCTTGGAAGGTTAAAGAGATTCAGTAAATAGGAATGTTTGTTTTTTCACATTTTTGCAACGATTGAAAATTTTTGAGTCAGATGCACTAATCTTTTTTCATGTGTTTGTTGAATTTTCGCAGCTTTTCCGAGAAGTGAGGATAATGAAGATGCTCGACCATCCGAATATAGTTAAACTGTTCCAAGTGATCGAGACTGAAAAGACATTGTACCTGGTCATGGAGTATGCGAGCGGTGGTGAAGTATTCGATTATCTAGTGTTGCACGGTAGAATGAAGGAGAAAGAGGCGAGAGCCAAGTTCAGGCAAATCGTATCGGCTGTGCAATACTGTCATCAGAAGAAAATAATACACAGGGATTTGAAGGCGGAAAACTTGTTGTTGGACTGTGAAATGAATATTAAGATTGCTGACTTTGGATTCAGCAATGAATTCACGCCAGGCAATAAATTGGACACGTTTTGTGGCTCACCTCCGTACGCGGCTCCCGAATTGTTTCAAGGTAATTTCATATTTTTTTTTCCAATCAGGAGTTTGTGACGGTTCAACGCGTACAATTCAATAAAAATAAGAAAGTGATTCGGAAGATTCCATATTATAATTTCAAAGTTTTGGGATCGCCGAGTGACCATTTTTGTAAATTTTATGTTCTGAAATCTAGTGATTTTTCAGTATACAAATAGACCAAAATAGAACTTTTGAACAAAAGTGTGCGGTCTCTCTGAACACAAATTTTTCAATATCACCTTCAACAAATTTGCACGCATTGTTAAGTGTAAATATTTTTGGTATTTAATTTTGCGAAAATCGAATTTTTTTGTTCCCTAGATTCATTATTTATGTGTCAAAATTCCTATTATTCCTGGAGTTATAGGAATTTAAAAACGGTGTGGCAGAGAATAGATCAAAAAGTTACACAAATCGATTTTGCGTTTTTCTCGAAACTACTTTTTCCAAACTGACGGATAAAATATCTCAAGATTTACTGAACCGATAAAACCTATCGTTAAAATCTAATCTCTAGATTCTCTATCATATTATCTATGATGTAACATAGGGTATTCTGTATTGTATGCCGCATTTATTTTTTATAAATTTTTTTAACTTCGAACTTTATGAAAATTCTTTTTTAAACAGCTGTCATTTCTACGAAAAGTTTATAAAAAAAAATTTCACCTGTGCTACACTTTGGCTATGACCTTTAATAACAGGAACAAGATTTACTGTGAATGTTCCATTACAAATGAAAATAGTAATGTGTAATGGATGCGTCTTCTATTACAAATAAAAAAAAGTAATGTGTAATGGATGCATGTGACATTACAAATAAAAAAATAATTCATGAGTGCTCCATTACAAATTACAATTGAAAGAAAGTAACTTGTAGTGGAGAATATTCCATAACAAATTAGTGTGTTTCTACCACAGTTTGGAGCAGGTACTATTTTGCTCAAAGGTAAGCCTACTAATTTTTCAATGAAAATAATTTGTGTGTATCAAGTTTATGTTAACTTTACTATCATAGTGGTAAATGTATGAGGAGTAATTTTTACTCCATTGTTGTAAATATTACAATTCAAGAAAAACTTATAGGTGTCAGTGTATATTAACTTAATATACGTTGTTACACTACATGATAGTAAAGTTTACACGCTACATGATAGTAAAGTTTACACGCTACACCACTATGATAGTAAAGTTTACAAAAACTTGATTCACACAAATTATTCTCATTGAAAAATTAATAGACTTAGCTGTGAGCAAAACATTACTTGCTTCAAATTATCGTAGAAACACAGTAATGCACACGATTCCGAATACTGGTGACGTGCTCAAAAAATATCGCAGTGAGACCCCACTTGCTTTTCTTCCATTTCAATTTGTTTCGAGCGAAAAAAATAATAAAATAGCAATGTGCAAATTTCTGATGCGAGCACAGCAATTTTTCTATTTGTAATGGAATATTCTCCACTACAAATTACTTTTTTTCAATTGTAATTTGTAATGGAGCATTCATTCATTTCATATTACTTTTTTATTTGTAATGGCACATGCATCCATTACACATTACTTTTTTTTATTTGGGCACATGCATCCATTACACATTACTTTTTTATTTGTAATGGCACATGCATCCATTACACATTACTTTTATTTATATATAATGGCACATGCATCCATTACACATTACTTTTTTATTTGTAATCGCACATGCATCCATTACACACTACTTTTTTATTTGTAATGGCACATGCATCCATTACACATTACTTTTTTATTTGTAATGGCACATGCATCCATTACACATTACTTTTTTATTTGTAATGGCACATGCATCCATTACACATTGCTTTTTTATTTGTAATGGAATATGCATCCATTACATCCTTGATTGCATCCTTTTTTTATTTGTAATGCCACATGCATCCATTACACATTACTTTTTTTTGTTTGTAATGCCACATGCATCCATTAAACATTACTTTTTTATTTGTAATGGCACATGCATCCATTACACGTTACTTTTTTTTGTAATGGCACATGCATCTATTACACAAAACTTTTTTATTTGTAATGGCATATGCATCCATTACACATTACTTTTTTATTTTTAATGGCACATGCATCCATTGCACATTACTTTTTTATTTGTAATGGAACATGCATCCATTACACATTACTTTTTTATTTGTAATGGCACATGCATCCATTGCACATTACTTTTTTATTTGTAATGGCACATGCATCCATTACACATTACTTTTTTATTTGTAATGGCACATGCATCCATTACACATTGCTTTTTTATTTGTAATGGAATATGCATCCATTACACATTACTTTTTTTTGTTTGTAATGCCACATGCATCCATTAAACATTACTTTTTTATTTGTAATGGCACATGCATCCATTACACGTTACTTTTTTTTGTAATGGCACATGCATCTATTACACAAAACTTTTTTATTTGTAATGGCATATGCATCCATTACACATTACTTTTTTATTTTTAATGGCACATGCATCCATTGCACATTACTTTTTTATTTGTAATGGAACATGCATCCATTACACGTTACTTTTTTATTTGTAATGGTACATGCATCTATTACACAAAACTTTTTTATTTGTAATGGCATATGCATCCATTACACATTACTTTATTATTTTTAATGGCACATGCATTCATTGCACATTACTTTTTTATTTGTAATGGCACATGCATCCATTACACATTACTTTTTTATTTGTAATGACACATGCATCCATTACACATTACTTTTTTTATTTGTAACGGCACATGCATCCATTACACATTATTTTTTCTATTTGTAATGGAACACGCATTCATTACATCACATTATTTTGTATTTTGTGATGGTACACTTGTCCATTTCACATTATGCAGTGTAATGGGTAATACCGTAATGCATTATCAAAATAATGCATTATTTACAACTCTGATTTAGAGTAATTGATCTGGCTTAATCAAAGGTTTCATTTTATTTTTTGACAACAGGAAAGAAGTACGATGGTCCCGAGGTCGATGTCTGGTCGCTTGGTGTAATCCTCTATACCTTAGTATCGGGCTCACTGCCATTCGACGGTTCGACCCTGAGAGAACTCAGGGAAAGAGTACTGAGAGGGAAATATCGTATTCCGTTTTACATGTCGACCGACTGTGAGAATCTTCTGAAGAAATTTTTGGTGCTCAATCCGACGAAGCGGGCCTCATTAGAGGTACGTGGTGATAAGGTTCGAATTGAAATTTGTCTCAGCACTTGCGAAAAAATTTTCCGTAGCGTCGAAGTAAAGTAGAAAGTTCACGTTGTGTCTTGTAGAGGTACAAAAGAAAAAAGTTTTTCCAAGTCTCTTGAAGTGCGAGGTAGGAGCATGTGTTGAAGAAAACAAATGCAATTTTTACATTACAATTATTTTCGCAATTTCGACACCTGACGTGTTTTTTTCTTCTCGTTTGTCGACAGAATATAATGAAGGACAAGTGGATGAATATGGGCTATGAGGATGACGAATTAAAACCGTACTTAGAACCCGAACCCGATTACAAGGATCACAAGAGGATAGGTGAGTCTGCCAGTATGTACATAACAATTTTTTCCACCTAATTGTAACTAATTATAATCCATTAATATTAAGGTGTCGCAAAATAAAACGATGCTTTCATTTTCCGCTCTTCCAAATGAATCAAGTTCGTGCAGGCTTGCAAAAAAAAGAACCTGAAATTTTTATTCCTAAAAAAATATGTGCACATTTTGCTCGAAGGAACTGATATCAATGATTTCAGTGAAAATCAGTACTTAAAAAAAAGTAGATACAGCGAAACCGTTTGCTGAAAATCGATGTCTTCGATCATACTCTCAATATTTTCCTTTGTTCTCCATCATGAGAAAACATTGCTGTTAAATCGCCAGTCCAAAATAATATTATTTGTACGAGTTATGATTTTTTGAAAATTGCATACTTTTAACGACTCGAAAAACAACTTTTTTGCTTTTGTGTACAACTCCGCTGGATTTTTGAATTTGAGAATTTTATTTCGAGAAATCGAAACTGTATTCGAAGCCCTTCACAATGAGCACAAATTAATCTCATTTGGTACATTTATGACGCCACAATCGTAAAACTACGTTTTTTTTCGAAAATCAAGAATAACTGAAAAACCTCATTTTATTCATCTGAAAAAATCATATTAAACTTTTACTAAAAAAATCTATATTTCTGTTGAGTTTGAACTAGTTCTGACCAATAGATTTTGAATTATTGATTAATTTCATCTTTTAGAAATCAGTTTCAGCTATTTTGGGACATTCAGGTTTTGACTGTAGGTTGTCTGAGAATTTCGCTAATAAAATCGCTAGTCTTTGTTTAAAAAAATTAGACAACAATTTATTTACAATTCTTTGAGATCCATCTCCATCAAATGTTGATAATATTTACGAATAATTTCTTTTTTTGCAACTTTAGATCTAAAGTTGCAGAAAAAGCAATTAGGGGAGACCGGGGACAGTTGTAACAATCTGTATTTTGGCTTTTCCTGGGCCCAAAGTATAATGCTTACGTAAATCACACGTATACCCCTGCATAGAGCATTTAATGGTCTACAAAATGGTTCTATGTTGAAGTCTGTAACTAGAATTGAAAAAAAAGTTTAGGCCTTTATACAAAGTGTAAGAAATTGTTACAACCGTCCCCTACCCCGGGGCAGTTGTAACAGTCGATGGGGACAGTTGTAACGGTCGATGGGGCTAGTTGTAACATAAGATTTTAACACAAAATTGTATCTTTCATTGTGACCAATATTATGTAATATTATTACAACATCAAACATTATCACAGGGATATATATTACGGTCACAATGATAAAATCTTAACACATGGAAATAGTCGTATCGAGTTGATAAAAATCATGAAATAATTGAATAGAGTCTCAGACACACCAAACTTGTCAAAGAAACATGACATATAACCCAAAGATACGTGGTTGGCTGTATAGGTTTTCCATTTTTGATCTTTTCATACGCTTCTTCGTACGTTGACATGTCGGCACAGGCTCGTTGCGTGATTCTTACGCGTTGCAGAGGCATTTTTGCACACGGAAACTTAAAAAAATAGGTCCGTTTGACGTTAGATTCAATATTTAGATGTGAAATTATCATGACAACTGACAGCCGACAAACTGTTACAACCGTCCCCGGCAAAATTGTTACAATTGTCCCCAGATGGTTTTTTCTACTTCAAAGTTAGAATTTGATTAATTTTCTCAAGCCGGAGGCTTTAAAAACCGCGAAAGTTGACACAAAAATGTCCAAGGAAGCTTATGAAAAAAAAAATAATGACTATATGTAGCGCAGTAATCAAGATATTCGTGTTTATCGAAAGCCGCAAAAGTTTACTTTGGGCCTGACAATACCAATACACCTCTCTGGTCAAGTCTGTTTAGTGCGGATGTCTCCTAGCCTAGTAACCAAATGTGAGGAACTGCAAGACGCATTATGTGCCTGCGGGACACGGAGGTACCTACTATAGTTTGGGAGATATTCGCTATGTTACAACTGTACCCTGTTACTTTTGTCCCCGGTCTCCCCTGTTCGTAAATATTATCATCATTTGATGGCGATGGATCTCAAAGAATTGTAAATAAATTGTTTTATAATTTTTTGAAACAATGACTATCGATTTTATTGACGAAATTCTCAGAAAACCCAAAGTCAAAACCTGAATGTCCCAAAATAGCTGAAACTGATTTCTAAAAGATGAAATTGATCAATAATGCAAAATCTATTGGTCAGAAGTAATTCAAACTCCACAGAAATATAGATTTTTTATCCTAAAAATTTAATATGATTTTGTCAGATTTTTTAAAAATGAGGTTTTTCAGTTATTCTTGGTTTTCGAAAAAACGTAGTTTTACGATTGTGGCGTCATAAATGCACCGAATGAGGTTAATTTGTGCTCATTTTGAAGGGTTTTGAATTCAGTTTCAACTTCTCGAAGTGAAATTCTTGAATTCAAAAATCCGACGGAGTTATACACAAGAGCAAAAAAAATGTTTTTCGAGTCGTTGAAAGTACGCAAGTTTCAAAAAATCATAAACTCGTACAAATAATTTTATTTTGGGCCAACGATTTAACAGCAATGTTTTCTTCTGATAGAGAAAACACAGAAAAATATCGAGAGTATGATCGGAGACATCAATTTTTTTGACCTGCTGGTTTGACGTGGAATCACTCATTATTGAGTGGTAGTTCGCCTGAAAACTGAGAAATATCGGACGATATTTAAGATAATTATTTTGTAAACAAAGATTTTCTCATTCGGAAGGATCAAATATCGTCGCACGTTTCTCGGATTTCGCATGTCCCATCGTTCAATTGAGCGAGACAAAAGAACGCACAAAAGTTGGAAAACAAGTTACTGCAGGTTAAAAAGTCGAGAAAACGGTTCAGGTTTCACAAAAACTTCCGCTGCGTCGCAAGAAATTTATACAGCGTAGGATATCTCGATGTCGCAATATTGCGAATATCAAAATTTTCCATTGCTTTGCGAGACCACGCATTTGTTTTTTAATACAAATTTCAGTATCTATTTCGGATCTAAACAAATTTAATTCTCGAGGATTAGCGAAAAATGAAAATATCGATTTACTCTGCGAGACTGTAATAAATATATTTACAACTATATAAATGTTATTTAATTGAACACTCTGACTTTTCGACGTTAGGATGGTACTTTACTCTTTTATGTCTTTTCTGTTTTTTTTTCCTCCACAATAACATAAAGGGATCGCCCGATTTATTTCTACACATAGAAGATTCGTCTCAAGTAAGAGTGTTCAAGTTGCGGTACAATTGTCGTCATTTCACATTTTTTTTTTCCCTATCATTTCACGACGATTGTACGTCTCGTCATTGAGCAATTGGCGCAGCTCGAGTGTATGGGACAAAAAAAAATCCAATACCGCGAAAAACGATGATTTTTCACTCGGTTATTATTATTTTTCGTAAAACGACTGAACGCCGATTGCTCCAATTCTGGCATTGCTCTAGTGTTATTATCATATAGTACTTGTGTATATCAGCATGAGTATATTTTGTATGTGTAACAGAGAGAAAATAATAATAATAATAATAATAATAATAATTAGAAAAATTTGTCGATGAGAACGCTGCAGTTGAGACTAAAAGAGAGAAAAGCAAAATGGAATTATCTGTGACCTTAAATCGACTGGATGTAACTATGCCTCTGGCCCATGTGTGTTACAGAGGCGTTAGCTAGTATGGGATACACGCGAAGTGAAATCGAAGATTCTCTCGGACAGGCGAAATATGACGATGTCTTCGCCACGTATCTGCTTCTGGGCAGAAAGACGACCGACGTGAGTATTTTTTGCCCCTTTTCCTCTCATTTGCCCATCCTGTACTTCCTTGAAACAACCAGTCAGAGTTGTAAATAATGCATTACTTTGATACTGCATTACTGTATTTACTACCCATTACACTGCATAATGTGAAATGGATAAGTGTACCATTACAAATAAAAAAAAGTAATGTGTAATGTATACATGTTCCATTACAAATAATAAAAGTAATGTGTAACGTATACATGTTCCATTACAAATAAAAAAGTAATGTATAATGTATGCATGTTCCATTACAAATAATAAAAGTAATGCGTAATAGATGCATGTGCCATTACAAATAAAAAAGTAATGTGTAATGGATGCATGTGCCATTACAAATAAAAAAAAGTGATGTGTAATGGTTGCGTGTTCCATTACAAATAAAAAAATAATGTGTAATGTATGCACGTTCCATTACAAATTACAATTTAAAAAAAAAGTAATTTGCGGTGGAGAATATTTCATTACAAATAGAAAAATTGCCGTGCTCGTATTAGAAACTTGCACATTGCTGTCTCATTATTTTATTTCGCTCACTAAAAGTTCCTCCACAAGTATCACAAATGATCCATAAAGTTAAAAAAATGGAAACAAAAAAACAGACAGCTCATCGTTAAATATGAAGTACGAAAATGTACTCAACCCCGAAAATCATTCAACTTTATATTAAACTGGCTTTTACACGATGTTATCCACAATTATAAACAATCTAATAAAAATAACAAGTTATTGATACAAAATTTGTCGCTTTATTGAATCCCTGAATAATGTGCATGCTCTTTTTTTTTACTTTATGGATCATTTGTGATCATTGTGGATTAATTTTTAGTGAGCGAAATGAAATAATGAGACAGCAATGTGCAAGTTTCTAATACGAGCACGACAATTTTTCTATTTGTAATGGAATATTCTCCACTGCAAATTACTTTTTTTTAAATTGTAATTTATAATGGAACGTGCATCCATTACACATTACTTTTTTATTTGTAATGGGCCATGCATACATTACACATCACTTTTTTATTTGTAATGGAACACGCATCCATTACACATTACTTTTTTTTATTTGTATGGAACACCCATCCATTACACATTACTTTTGTAATTTGTAATAGAAAACTTATCCAATACACATTGTTTAAAGTAATGGGTAATGCATTACTTTTACATTATTATTTTCACAACTCTGCAACCAATGAATTATTTTACTCGCAATATCATTCAAAGTGGCACGTTTCGTCGGTCAAAGCGATAATTAACCCTTAAATGGTAACGTGTTTTTCGGCACCTTTAAATGGTAACGGGGGTCACTCGTGCCCGGCGCTTTGAAAAGTGCTCCAAAGTGCTCTAAAAAATTCCACAAAATTCATGAAATCTCATCAACCATCCTGGAACAAGGACCAATCACTATATTGCTGATTTGATCATTTTTTTAAACAATATTAATCATATAAACAAAAGAAAACATCAAGAATGCACGATTATGTTTAAAAAATTATAACTTTGGATGTAATTAATATTTTTTTAAATTTCAAACGGGAAATTAAAGCTTTGGAATGGTACTTTAAGGAAAAAAATATTGAGATTCTTTATGAATAAAAAGAATGCTTAAGTTTTGAGCATGAAAAACGAGTTCTTTCAAAGTACATAAAGAGATTCAATTTTCAATAAAGTATAGACATTGTCTTATTTTTTACTCAATTACATTCATTAGAATGACATCAATTATCAAAGTTCACACAAAAAATGAAAGGAATATAAAAATAAAAAATGATGGCAATGCTGAGGCCAAATAACAATGCACAATCAAGGAATAATTCGTACTTGTGTTCTAATAAAAACATGATAAAATTCAAATTTCCATTAAAATTCACGTTGAATAACTTTTGGTTAACTTTCAATCATTTTATAGTCGATGAATATCAAAATTTGGAGAACAAAATTTCAGGGATGCGAATCTCCATTAAAATTTATGTTGAAAAACCCTCAGGGAAGTTTGATTCATCGATTCATAATAAAGAAAATTTCGATTCATGATAAAAAAACATCGGAATTTGGAAAAAAACAATTTTACTTACCTTACACTTTCAGTCAACGCGAATGGTAACGGCGGGTCACTGATGACCCAAGGTTGTTTTCATTTGGCTCTCACAACAGCTGTTTACGGACTTAACCTTCGACACTTGGGGAACTTATAGTCTGCTAGTGTACAATTACTTACGGTACAGTTTGGGCCAGCCCCCAACCCCCCACCCCCCCTTCTTTCTAAGCTAGCAAGGAGAGCCGGTTTGGGCGAGGCACGAGTGACCCCCCCGTTACCATTTAAGGGTTAATGCGTTTACGGAATATTTTGTCGGTGGGTGCATTGTTGAACCTTGTGCAAATTATAAATTTCATAATAAATTCTCAATTTTTGTCATCGTTCGCCAAGCCTCATTAACCGTTCCTTGAGATCCTCTATTATGAGTAGTTCGATTATGGCTTCCTAATAAAAGAAGCTCAAGGAACGACAAAAAGACGGGAAACTATGTGGAAATTTTTATTTTGCACCATTTTTTCATTACTCTTTGAAAACTTAAAAAAACTACAAAATCCTAATCCCACAATTGGATTATTGATTCTTGCCGCTAAATATATTTGTGAAAATAATTTAAATGGATATTTCGAAAATTGTAAAAGTTATACAAACACAAACATTCGGCGAAAATTAAAAGTGCCGCCATATTGTCTTACGATTTCGGTAAAATGCACAATGAGTAAAATAGGACGTATGGTTTAATGTTTAATTATGTAGCAAATTTTGATTGCGTTGTCTTCAGATAAAAAATGTTACGAAGAAAAATGGAAATAATTCTTTGGTCATTTTTGCAGCCTGAAAGCGACGGTTCGCGGTCCGGAAGTTCACTGTCGTTGCGCAACATTCCGCCACAAGTTGGTTCGGGAGGAGGCGGCGGTAGCGGTGGAGGTACCGGAGGAGCTGTACAAAGTCCATCGCACAGAGGTGTTCATCGGAGTATTTCTGCAAGCAATCCCAAACCTAGTAGACGAGCTTCCTCTGGTGGTGAAACTCTTCGTAAGTCCCTGCAACCGACTAAAATAATAATAACGCACCGGATTGCCGCTAAAATGATAATAAACATTTTTTTTCTCTTTTCCTTGTAAATAAACCACCGACGACTTCAACAACGAGAATACGACGATAAAGGAGTCTTTGGTACTCACATCGCTCGATTCTTTTTTTTTTCTTTGTTTATTTTCTTAAATTATTTCATTCGGAGATTCAATGACGAAGCTTCAAAACAAAGAACGCCAAGTCAATGCACAATCGACGTTTCCCCTCTCATCTTCATCATTGTCACTATCATACACGTACAAAAAAAAACGATAATCAATAGCCAAAATGAGATGAATCTGTCCCAGCCAGGGTTGCAAATAGTGCATTACTTTTTGTAATGCATTTACATTTTTAATAACCATTAACTCTTATTGATTAATTGTAATAATTTCCATTAACCATTACATGTTAATGTTTAATGGGAGTTATTTCAATTAACCATTGAATGTTCATGGTTAATGGAAATTATTTCCATTAATATATAAGAGTTAATGTTTAATGAAAATTATTACAATTAACCATGATGCTAATAGTTAACGGAAATTATTGCCATTAACCATTGACATTGAATTTAATTAAAATGGTAGTAATCGATTGGTTTTATTCTGGGTCAAAATGAGCGAAAGGCAACATTAAATAACTAAACGAAATTATTTTCATTAACCATTAACACGTAATAGTTAATGGAGATAATTTCCATTAACCATTAGCTCTTATTGATAATTGAAAATAACTTCCATTAACCATTAACATTTATTAATTAATGGAAATTATTTCTATTAGCCATTAAATTTTAATGGTTAATGAAAATGATTTCCATTAATCTTTAAATGTCAACGGTCAATGGAAATAATTTCAATTAGCCACTAACATTAAATGACTAATGGAAATTATTTTCATTAACCATCAACACGTAATAGTTAATGGAGATAATTTCCATTAACCATTAGCTCTTATTGATAATTGAAAATAATTTCCATTAAACATTAACATTTATTGATTAATGGAAATTATTTCCATTAATCAATTAATTTCAATTAGCCACTAACATTAAATGACTAATGGAAAGTATTTTCATTAATCATCAACACGTAATCGTTAATGGAGATAATTTCCATTAACCATTAGCTCTTATTGATAATTGAAAATAATTCCCATTAAACATTAACATTTATTGATTAATGGAAATTATTTCCATTAATCAATTAATGTTATTGGTTAGTGGAAATTATTTTCATCAACCATTAACATTTAATGGTTAATGGAAATCATTTTCATTAGGCATCAAATTCTAATGGTTTATGAAAATAATTTCCATTAGCCACTAACATCAAATGACTAATGGAAATTATTGTCAGTAACCATCAACACGTAATAGTTAATCGAGATAATTTCCATTAACCATTAGCTCTTATTGATCATTGAAAATAACCTCCATTAAACATTAACATTTATTTCCATTAGTCATTAAATTTTAATTGTTAATGAAAATAATTCCCATTGACCATTAACATTTAATGGTTAATGGAAATGATTTTCATTAGCCATTAAAAAAGTAATGATTAATGCATTACTTTTTCATTACAAATTTTGCAACCCTGGTCCCAGCCCGACCCATCTCGCTAGATCGTCATCATTAACAAATATTGTTTTTACTAATAATAAAATATTGTCCCATGCTTGGTTCTGTCGCGCGTGCGCATCACGGGGGATTTTCACGACAATTAAGGCGGAGCACCGAGTCCAGGTAATGCAACGAATCACAATCATGCGACAGCGGTTACCGGTGGCACGGTCACCGGAAGTGGGGGTAGTAATTTCAAAAGGCAAAACACCGTGGACGCAGCTACGATTAAAGAGAATAGCGCACGAGTCTCGGCGACGAGACCATCAGCGCCAAAAAATAGTCCCGGGCAACTCGATACCAGTGAGTTTTTTCGTATTCCTCTCCTCCTCTGGCTCTAATCGAGGATTTGAGAGGGCACGATTATTATTACTTTTATTTCAATTCTAAAAATTTATCTCCGTCGATCTTCTTCTCTTCTTATTACTTCTTCTGTTTTTTTTTTTTTTTTTTAATATACTCGGAAACTCGCATCAATCGTTGAAATAGTCGAACATAATTTTTTTTTAATTTCACTGTCGCTTTGCCACGTTTGTTCGACAAAAAAAATATCGTTACAAAGTATCTTAAGCACGGGACAAGAAATGTGCTAAAACATCGTGCTGTTTGTACACAATTGGAAAAACAGATTGAGAATTCGATATTGGGTTTCGAAAAAAAGTTAAAAAAAGAAAAAAGAATTCGATTTTCTCGCAGAGAAAATCGTCGAGCGGTTATATCTTGTTGAGGCTGATTTTTTTTTGCACGAAACGCGTTTCTTGCAATTTCAAAATTCAGAAATTATCTTGAGTGTCTAAGAAATGAAAAATTAAATCAATAAACATATTTTTCAAGGGTATCCTAAAAAATCAATTATTACACATACTGAATATTTTCTTCAAATACTATAAAAAAATCATGAAAATGATTACAAAAAAATCGATAAAAACTCAAAAATCTGTTCTTTCAATTTTTTTACACGCACGCTATTATCCACAATCATGTAAAATTCTCCATCTCATTCACACACTCTCATTCGCTCGATGCTCGTGTTTTTATCTCTCTCCTATTGTTGTTATCAATCTTTTTTATCTCGTTTTTTTTTCTCTTTCTCTCTCTACTTCTCTGTACCTCTCTTCGCTATTTCTCCTCTGCCATATTTTTTTTTGTGTCATGTTTTCCTCCCTTGACATTGTCTCGAGGTGGCCATGGAAGTTAAATATAAATATCAAAAGCTATGTTTTTTTAAAAAACACAATAGTCGTGGAGAAAGGCAATTATTAAGTTCTGCGCTTAAACGAGATAACAATCAAAGATCCTGAAGGTATTTTATCGTCAATCCAAGTAAAAATTTTAAGCACACGTGTATTCAAATGAAAAGGAATTTCAATTAACTAAATACTCATATTTAAGTAAATTCCTGTAATAACTTTGATCCAGGGTTGTAAATAATGCATTACTGCATTCATTACCCATTACACTGCATAATGTGAAATTGACAAGTTTACCATTACAAAATACAAAAGTAATGTCTAATGGATGCATGTGCCATTACAAATAAAAAAGTAATGTGTAATGAATGCATGTGCCATTACAAATAAAAAGCGTAATGTGTAATGAATGCATGTGCCATGACAAATAAAAAAATAACGTGTAATGAATGAGTGCTCAATTACAAATTATAATTGAAAAAAAAGTAATTAGTAGTGGAGAATATTCCAGTACAAATTAGCGTGTTTCTACGACAAGTTGGAGCAGGTACTATTTTGCTCAGAGATAAGTCCATTACTTTTTCAATGAGAATAATTTGTGTGTATCAAGTTTTGTTAACTTCACTATCGTAATAGTAAATGTATAAACAGTGTAAATTAATATACACTGACACCTATAAGATTTCTTTAATTGTAATTTTTACAACAATGGAGTAAAAATTACTCCAAAAAATCACTGTTCATACATTTACCACTTCGATAGTAAAGTTAACAAAAACTCGATGCACACAAATTATTTTCATTGAAAAATTAATAGACTTACTTTGAGCAAAATAGTACCTGCTCCAAATTGTCGTAGAAACACACTAATTTGCAATGGAATATTCTCCACTACAAATTACTTTTTTTTCAATTGTAATTTGTAATGGAGCATACATTGCACATTACTTTTTTTTGTAATGGAGCATACATTGCACATTACTTTTTTTTTGTAATGGAACACACATCCATTACACATTACGATTTTCATTTATAATGTAACATTCATTCGTTGCACGTTGCTTTTGTAATTTGTAATGGAAAACTTATCCAATACACATTGTTTGAAGTAATGGGTAATGCATTACTTTTACATTACTATTTAAGGATAAATAACGACAAATCACTTTGTTACATCTCATTAATCTTACGTAAATATAACCAAAGCTACACTCACATCGTTACAAGTATGTCACGTAATGGCTACAAAATTTGTTTACATTACTGTAATGTAATGAAGTTATACACCAGTTATGTATCACAAGAATAACATTCTAACATTACATGTAACTTCCATGTTATATTGCCGCAATATAACATATGTTACATTACTGTAATGTCACTTCGTTACAAGCATGTTACGTAACGGCTACAAAACTTTTTTACATTACTGTAATGTAACAAAATTATATACCAGTTATGTAACCTGCCTATAAGAAATGTTACATAACACGTTACTTGCACGTTATATAACAGTTACGTTACACAGGAATAACATTGTAACATTACATGTAACTTCCATGTTATATTGCTGCAATATAACGTGTTCATTGGGGAAACACGCATCCATTACACATTTTCATTTGTAATCGAACATTCATTCATTACACGTTACTTCTGTAATTCGTGATGAGAAACTTATCAAATACACATTGTTTAAAGTAATGGGTAATGCATTACTTTCACATTACTATTTTCACAACTCTGTAATGGAGGCGCCTGCCCTGAAATTTGTTAATATTTTTTGTTTACTATTTTCACAACTCTGCTTTGATCGGATCCCCATTTTTCCATTTTGGCGAGGAAAAGGAAATTTAATCGTAATTTTCCGTGGTCACCTCTTTTCTCCTCTTTCTTCCTTCCTACAGTTCTAGTCTCTTATTTATACATTTTCTTCATTCTCAAAGTACGTTTGCTTTGTTTTGTGTTGAACCACATCTAATGAGGCTTGCAGTGACAATGTTCATTTTAGGCGTTGGTACAAGTCCCGGTGGGAAGGGACGAGCTTCTGGCAAGAGCAATACGATTAACGCCGGTGTCGGTGGCGTTCGAACGCTGACATCGCCGGCTCCAGGCTCTGTTGGTCGTCGCAGTACGATATCATACGATCAGACAGCCAAAACCGCCTCCTCGTCGACGGAAAGAACCAACGACGTGCCCAGGTACATTGATAACAAAGAGAAAACATGGTTTTTTTCTTCAGGTCTTCAATTTACAACGAACTTTTCCAAATTTACATCCAAATTTACATTACGAATCGACAATTTTTTATCTGTACTAACCGTTAAGATAGCATTTAGAGATAGAAGTTTTACGTTTGAGCACGAAACACAGATTTTTGTGGTGTTTGAGTTGAAAAAAAGAGCAAAAATGAATTTCGAAAAGTCAGGCGAACGTAGAGTGTTTCGTGGTTCTTTCATTTAACTTGAGTAGACCGAACGAAAAGAAAAAAAAATGTAACGAGACAAGGCGAATATCTTAGAATCTAACGATGAGAGATTTATCTGTTTGTTGCATTGCTCTCGCATGCTGGCTGCTGCCTGCGAATCATATCTCACAATATTATAATACATATTTGTATGGAACTTTTCGTGCCAATTCGGTCAGTCAAACCCTGACGAATTTTCCAATATCTTTGCTGAAATTTCAAAAAATCATCTAGGGTTGTTTTTATCATAAACCGTTTTCAATTTCACTTTCGACAAAGTTTGTAAACAAATTTCGGATTTTTTTTTTACAAATTTCAGTTGTCGTTTGTGTCCAAATAATTATGAAAAAAATATTTTAATGGTCGATTTTGTTGTAAAAGAAAGGAAGAAAGATTGGAGTTGGATCAGGGTCAAAGAATTTTTTGGCCGATTTGGGATAAAATGCTCCATCGGTACGTTCGAATCGAATCATTCACGAAATATCCATCAGAACAAATCGTATCGTCTATATTGATTTAAAAAAAAACGAAAAAAACATGTACAGACGCTTGCTGTAATCACAATGACAAAAAGTAACCATAGGTTTCATCGATACACTGTTCTTTTTTTTTTTGTTACAATTATTCGAGCACTTGTGCATAGGAACACCTCTATCTATTTCTCACTCACTATCATGTCATCATCCATAATCATCATTTCTACGTTCATTTTCACGCAACGTGTCTTTATCTGAAATTTTCATTAAAAAAAAAGAATAAATAGAATATCGACTTGTCCAATATCCTGGGTTAAGAAAAGAGACTTTTAAAATCTTTGCGTCGAATAGTGTTCATTATTAAGATAAAACTTGAAACCAAGTTGAAGTCTAAACTTAAGATCGATCTGGAGTTCGCACTAAAGTTTGAACTTAAGTTTGAACTTACAATGACACTTAAGTTAAAACTTAAGATTCATCTTCAGATTCAACTTAAGTTCAAACTTAACATTTATCTTAAGATTCAACTTAAGTTCAAACTTAACATTTATCTTAAAATTCAACTTAAGTTCGATCTTAAGTTTGATCTTGAGATCTTAAAATTCAGGCCTTAGAATTCCATGCTAGTAACATTGAATCAGTTTGATCCGATCAATTTTCAAAAAGCTGACACATGAAATCCACCAATCCGATTGCAACGAAAAAAAATCACGAACACATTTTAAATATTCTGCAATGTTAAACAGATGTAAATCATGATTGTAAAATCCTTCTGAAGACATTAATCGATACTGTAGGCATGCAATTTTTGTCGAACAAAATTCTTCCCTCAATTAACAAATATTTGAGGCATTCCACGTCAAGTCAGCCGCCCCATTTTTTGAAATCGCCAAAAATCGCATACAAATTTTTAGAAAATAGTTCTAACTATCAAGAAAATTTGTAATTTTTTTCAGATTTTTAAATTACATTTTTTAGCCGGAAAAAAATACAAAAAATTCGTTTGTCCCATTTTGTAACTCGAAAATTATTCATCGTACGAAAAAAAAAGTAGAACATCAAATTTAGGATTTTCAACGTGCTTTTCACTGAAATTTTTTACAAACTCCTCCGAAAGCTCTCTATACCATTTTCGGAGCAAATAAAGTTTTGATTTTTTTTCTCAGAATTGACATCTTCGATTCGTCTGTAGTTTTGACAGTTTTTTACTTGATATATTTACAGACTATAAAAAAATTGGCGTAGTGCAGAATCCATTATTTCAAATGCATTTTTATTGATACAATCTATCATTTTAGAGTGAATTAACGAAATAGTGTAGACATTGATATTTTATCATTATTAAACGTAGACAGGGAAAAATAATAAAATAATCTCGTTTTGATACTGCGAAGACGATTCCAGGAACAAAGCAGTATTGTTGCTTCATTCCCAAAAATCATGCACAAATCGAACTAAAAAAGTACTCATTGGCCATAGAAACGTCGGTGTATCCAAAGAGGGTAAATTAATTATTTTTTGCAATCGAGAGACTTGAGTAGCCTTTGACTTTAATTTGAATAGACTTTATCGGTGTCCATGGGTCCATTGATAAAGTTTATTAAAATGTACAAAAAGATATTTAAAAAAAACAATGAACAAAATGAAAAAATTGAAAAAGTACCAAAAATAAACAAAAATGCGGGCTTTAGAAAATATCTATGGATAGTCTCAACCCTGTCGATGCACAGAGAAATTTTTGTATTCATTTGGGATGAAAAACGCATGGGAGGGAATGGATTCTCCGCTAAGCCAATTTTTTTATAGTCTGTAAATATATCAAGTAAAAAACTGTTAAAACTACAGACAAATCGAAGATGTCAATTCTGAGTAAAAAAATATCAAAACATTATTTTCTCCGAAAATGGCATATAGAGCTTTTGGAGGAGTTCGTAAAAAATTTCAGTGAAAAGTCCGTTGAAAATCCTAAACTTCATGTTGTACTTTTTTTTCGTACGATGAATCATTTTCGAGTTACGAAATGGAACAAGAAATAGTTTTGTATTTTTCCCGGCTAAAATATGTAATATAAAAATCTGAAAAAAAACACGAATTTTCTTGACAATTAGAACTACTTTATAAAAATTTGTTTGCGATTTTTGGTGATTTCAAAAAATGGGGCGGCCGACTTGACGTGGAATGCCTCATTTGTAAAATCGATTGACAATGATGTCAAATCACTGTCAATATTTTGGGAGGTCCTCTAAAATTGGTAATCCGTGCAAAATCCTCTTGATAACATATTCCAGATACTTCAGAGGTGCAATTAATGCAAAAAAATAAATTAATTCGTGGAAGAATGTCCTGGCAATTTTCAAATATTTCTAAAAGCCATCGAACAAAAGTCAGAACTAATTTCAGTAGTCCAAAGACCTTTGGTCTTCTTTTAATCGATGAAAATTAAATCATACGTCCACAGATACAGAATAGGGAATGGGGAATTAGGAAATTAGGATCGGGGCATTGTTTTGGTTCGGTTTTTTTTGACAAATTTTGTGCGCAGCTTGGGCGAGGGCACTAGGCCGACACGGGGTCATACCAAGTCTGCGAGCATCAGTGCAGGTCACCGCTCCTCAAGTGGCGTACCTTCCAGCGACCACTCGTTACTGGACACTCAACCACGCAACGTTCACAACTCCCTACTCGCAACAGCCGATCCTCTTAGACAGAGGTACAGAGGTCCCTCCTTATCGTCGTTCAACTTGACGTTTTTTCTATTTCTTCAGTGCCATTGCTATTATTATTATTATTTGGTTTTAGTTACGAATATTTCGTTGTTCTATTTCACGTGATCGAAATTTCGTTTATCCTCGATCCCTCATTTTATTATTTTCAATCGGCCACTAACTCTCTTGGGGCATCTGTACTTTTTGCATTTCGCGGCGACCTTTTTTGCCCAAAGACCCTTCGAACCAAAGTGTGTTCAAACGCGAGATTTGGCCCATTCAATTGGTATCACCTCCTTTGTTTCGTACACAATCGAATATCAATTTGTTCGCTTTTAACGTCTCTTTCTCTCTCAAAAGGAGGCTAAATACCGACATTAGCACCTCGAAATTGGAATCCAAACTTACTCTGGCACGAATGGAGCGAAATGAATAAAATTTTGACAACATCAGAATTATGGCGCAAATTAAGCTCCACTAAAATTTGTTCGAAAAACAAAAAAAAACTACAGATCCGATTATCATCAGGAACCTGTAATTGAAAATATTAAACTATAATGTCTTTACGGCATTTCGGCTAAAACCAAGAGTGGGGCTCCATGACGAACACCAAAGCAGGGTTGCGAAATTTTTAATGAAAAAGTAATGCATTAATCATTACGTTTTTAATGGCAAATGTTAATGGTTAATGTAAATTATTTCCGTCAACCATTAACATTTTTATAAGCCATAAAAAAAGTCATGATTAATGCATCACTTTTTCATTAAAAATTTCGCAACCCTGCAATAGGGCGATGCAATCAAAATCGATAGTTTTTTCTGATTGGGTTTGATAGCTGTTAGTACTTGTCAAAAAAGTAACTCTCAGAAAATTTCAGCTCTTTGAAACAAAATTTCTAAAGGTCGCTCAAATGACTTGATATTATTTTCGATTTTGACCAACCATCGTGATATAGAAATTACGATTTTTCCGTGTCGCAACAAAAAATATAAGTGTTTAATGAAGCAGTGAGTCACCCAAAATTGAGGTCCTTCATAAAAAAATGAATGGGCGTGCAGGCCACTTAGATTTTCATTATCATTTTTTTTTCAAGGACCCAAATTTTGGGTGAATTATTGCTTCATTAAATACTTATATTTTTTGGTGCGACAAGAAAAAATCGAACTTTCTATATCATGTCGTTAGTAAAAATCGAAAAAAATATCAAGTCATTTGAGCGACCGCTAACAATTTTTTTTTTTAACTGAAATTTTGGTAGAGTTACTTTTTTGACAAATAATAACAGCTGTCAAACCCAATCGAGGAAAAAAATATATTTAATGGTTAATGAAAATAATTTCCATTAACCATCAACACTTAATGGTTCATGGAAATAATTTACATTAACCATTAACATCTGATGGTTAATGGGAATAATTTACATTAACCATTAACCATTAACACTTAATGGTTAATGGAAATAATTTTTAACCATTAACATTTAAAGGTTAATGGAAATAATTTACAATAACCATTAACATTTAATGGTTAATGGAAATAATTAAAATTAACCATTAAGATTTAATGGTTAATGGAAATAATTTACATTAACCATTAACATTTAATGATTAAAGGAAATAAATTCCATTAACCATTAAATGTTAATGGTTAGTGAAAATAAGAGTTAATTAAGTGTAAATGCATTAAAAAAAGTAATGCGTTATTTGCAACCCTGCACCAAAGTACGAATATCGATGCGTCTTCGACATTATTTTATGAAAAAACTGCGAAGTAAGTTTGGAATCCCAATCACGAGATAAATGTTGATAAATTTAGTGTTTTATCGAAAAACAAAATGGCGAAATCAAGTTCACATAAATCCGAAAAAGGTTAGTCCGATATGGAATTCTTATGAAATAAATATTAACCTCATCAGACTTCTATCCAAACTGTCTGCAAAGTCAGTGGCAATTAACGAAAACGTTGATTTATGTCTCGCATTTGTATTTTGCAATTCATTCATAAATTTAATTGATATTCATCCACCGGTATTGGAAAAAGTTTGGACAGCGATTTTGAGTCGATAATGTAGAGCTTCGGTAATAATGTCGGTATTTATCCCCCCTTTAAGGGGGAATATACATCCGGAAACGAAAAAAATACGTAATTTTCAAGAATTTTTTCCGGGGAAACTATTGGCATAATCAGAACGGCGTTTTTCCTAGTTAAAAATATACAATTTCAAGAATGTTTCCAATTTTTTTTTATTTAATAATGTTGCAAATTCACGAAGTACTTGAGTCGTCTTAAAAAAAAATTCGTTTGTATTTTGACCAAAACAAAAAACAAAAAATCGGAAGAAAAATCCCACGACAAAGACTAGATAATTATGTTAACAATAACCACAAAAAATTTGAAGTTAATCGGTTCAGTGGTTTTCGGTTCATATTTTGAGTACCGCTATGGCAGATTTTTTTTAAGGTACTCCGTAGACGACTCGAGTACTCCGTGAATTTGCAACATTTTTAAATTAAACAAAATTGCAAACGTTCTTGAAAGTGTATATTTTTAACTAGGAAAAACCCCGTTCTGATTATTCCAATAGTTTCCCCGGAAAATATTCTCGAAAATTACCTTTTTTTTTCGTTTCCAGGTGTACATTCCCCCTTAATATGTTTCTCTGTACTCGACGAATTATTTGTAATTCACGTTCGAGAACTCTACGATAGTTCATGGTCATCAATGTAGAATTTTCTTTTCATTTCGTTTGCATGATATTTTCTTTTTTCTTTGGTTCTTCAATTTCTCTCTTCCACATCGTTATAATTTTTTTTTCTCGATCGCCCGATAAGCTTCGCAAAGTACACTCCTTCATTCGTAGGGTTGGTTTTTGCAATTTGATGAAAAAACATAATTTTCTTAATTTCGTCATTCGATCATGATAGGCCGATATTGTCATCAATTCATTAAAATTCAATGCATACATCAAGCATGCTCTCATGTGCCTCTTTGGCTTCGATAGCTCTGCGTTTTTGTAGATATTCTATTGCTTATAAAAGATGGAAAGGAAGATATGAAAATTAACGAATAAAAACTAATTTTCATGACCAACGAAAATGCTCGCTGATTATTGTCGTTAAGGATAATTGATCGAAATAAGGATAATCGAGAAGAATGCTTTCTGTGATCGAAAGAAGTCAGGAGTAACTTTTCATCATTATGGGATCATTCTGGTTTGCACCACGCCAAATGCAACGGATATTTGTTTTCTTTTTAACATGGAAAATAGATAATCTTAAATGTGGGTCAAAATTCCGAAAGGCAGCACGCGTTGGGCCTCATAGTCGACATTGTTTTGTAACTTTAGAGACACATAGTACAGTATGAGAGTACACTCTGGATTTTTTTATTTATTTTTAAATCGACCAGTTTCACTGTACCGATGACGTCATTTTTTTGAAATTTCTCGAAAGTCATGTTTTAATCAATTTCTCAAGACCCCTGTAATTAAAAAAAAAAAAAATTCGACATATATTTTCATCGAAAAAGATCTCAGCTTTTCAAAAAAAATATTTCCAAATACGTACCAATTCGTATGAGCATAGAAAAATAGGTTTTTTCCTCAAGAAGGCGTTTTATCGATGAGCCTATACTCCAATCTGTTTTTTCATATTTTTTTCGGATTTCTGAGGTTTTTTTACAAGAAAAAACTCTTTTTCCAGAGTGTGATCTCTGCGGCTTTAGACCGTTATATATTAAATATAATCTGAGGTGTTGTAAATATCGAGAAAATAGTGCGGATACAATAATGATTACTGCGCTAGTATTGTATTGTATTGTTACTATCATTTTTTATCGAAGTCGTTATGGGGTTTTAACTTAACTTTTAATTTATTAGTACTGTAACAGGAGGATTTGACTATGAAAAAAAAATAATAATACCCTGAAAGCAATAGAATATACACGATTCTTGGGAATGGGTGTGTAAACAAACTTTAAAAAACATCCATTCATCTTTTATGAAAATATTTATTGACGCATGTTTAATTTTGCCAAAAAAAAAAATTTAACAATTTTTACTTGCTTTACATTGGTTGCTTTTGAGTAAACTAAAAAAAAATATATATTTAACAATTTCTTGGCGAAAAATTAACCATACGTTAATAAATATGTTCATAAAAGAAGAATGGATGTTTTTTAAAGTTTGTTTGCACACCCATTCCCCGGAATCGTGTATATTATATTGCTCTCAGGGTATTATTATTTTTTCTCATAGTCAAATCCTCCTGTTAAAGTACTAATAAATTAAAAGTTAAGTTGAAAACTCATAACGACCTCGATAAAAAATGATAGTAACAATACAATACAATACTAGCGCATTAAGCAGTATTGTATCCGCACTATTTTATCGATATTTACAGCACCTCAGATTATATTTAATACATAATGGTCTGATGCCGCAGAAATCCCACTCTGGAAAAAGAGTTTTTTCGTGTTGAAAAAACCTCAGAAATCCGAAAAAAATATTTAAAAAACAGATTGGAGTGTAGGCTCATCGATAAAACGCCTTTTTGAGAAAAAAATCTATTTTTCTATGCTTATACGAATTGGTACGTATTTGGAAATATTTTTTTTCAAAAGCTGACATCTTTTTCGATGAAATTATAAGTCGAAATTTTTTTTTTTTTTTTTAATTACAGGGGTCTAGAGAAATTGATTAAAACATGACATTCGAGAAATTTCAAAAAAATGACGTCATCGGTACAGTGAAACTGGTCGATTTAACAATCCAAAAAAAAATCCAGAGTGTACTCTCATACTTTCCTATGTGTCCCTAAAGTTACAAAACAATCGTTGACTATGAGGCCCAAACGCATGCTGCCTTTCGAAATTTTGACCCACATGGATTAAAAATAAATAAATTATTCAACTTCTCATAATTTGGAAATAATTTCAATAAGAGACTAAACATTCAAGATTTTTATACAAAAATTTAATACTAATTGAGGCTTTACCTCATCCAAAGCAGCATTCAAATAATACGAATATTTCCAGACATATTTGCCATTTGAGACGCATAATCTCTGTGAAAACACCGTTCAATAATTCAAAAAAGACGTTTTTCTGTTTTTAAATATTTTTACCGGCGTAACTTTGAAATTTTCTCAAAATAGAACTTTTTCATCATTCCTGATTCGACATTTCGACATTTTAATCGATTGAATTTAGAAAGCAGTCTTGAAATTTCGAATTTTTGATCCTGCAAATTTGAATGACCCCTTAAAAGCTCGAAAAAAACGAAGAAAATAAACAAACACCGGCACACAAACTATTCTTCACTATTGCCTGTTTCTGATGATTCGTGAACTTTATCGAGGATAATTGAGCGAAATCAGTGACGCAAATGAAAAAAAAAAGATCTTGCGATTTGCGAGAATGCAATCCTGAAGAATATGTACATCAGTATTGGAAGAAGACACCTGCAATTTTTCACCATAGATTATATTTCTCTTGTCAAAAGTCTCCAAATACGATCGTACTAATTTTTCAGGTACTTTGACTTTGCGAGATCAATTTTTTCATCGAACTCACAAAACAATCGGACTAATACTGTCTTCCGGTGATTTCGCTTGGAAATTAATAGATGAAAGTAACAAGCTTAAAATCAATTTCTCAAAACTTGGATCGCTCGTAATTTAGACTTTATTGTAAACAAACGCTGTTACTCGATAGTTTCTCTCGTTAATTAAATGGCTTTTGCGCGATCATGTCTCGTTTAGAGGGCAATTTTGATGTGCTTTAATTTATTTTTTAATACATATATACAAACTTTTTTTTAATAAAAAATCGTATTGTTCAGCACGAAGAAACACTTCCATGTATTGATCGACATTTTTTTTCATTTTCATATTTTTTTTTCCTCATCAGCTTGGGCGTATCCCCAAGCAATAGATTGGCAACACCGACGACACCGGCATTTCCCAGGAATGTACCAAGCCGCAGTACATTCCATTCTGGTCAAAACAGGGCACAGCGCAACCATACTCAGGTTCGTCAGAGTTTCTTCATCGTCGTAACACGGAGCGAGCATAAAAGGAGGAATTCACTGTGTCTTCTCATGTTAATTTTCCAAT
Source organism: Alloplasta piceator (assembly GCA_946863875.1). Taxonomy (NCBI): domain Eukaryota; kingdom Metazoa; phylum Arthropoda; class Insecta; order Hymenoptera; family Ichneumonidae; genus Alloplasta; species Alloplasta piceator. The sequence continues at coordinate 19,508,982 of OX333071.1, read as the reverse complement.
TCTAAGAAATCTCACTTTCTCTCTCTCTCTTTCTCAATTTCATCCCACCGTTTCGGGACTTTGATCTTTCCCAGTGGACACGGTAATGTTGCAGCAATGTTACGGCAATGTTACGGATTGTAACATGTAATATTACATATGATGTAAGTTACATGTAAGTTACAATTTCCTACTCAGCAATAGAACATTGTTGTATAAAATTCTATGTATCCGGTATATAACAGTTACATTGTAAGGTAATGTAACAAGTCATAACAGCTATTTAACTGCTATGTAACGGTTCTGTAACAGCTATGTAACTGTTATATAACAGTTACATAACTGCAATATTGGAATGTAATGTTACATTAATGTATCTGTTATATTGCATTTATATAGCAGCAATATTGCAGTAATATCATTGTAATATTGCAGTTACACAACTGAAATATTAAAATTATATTACTGCAATATTATTATTATATTACCGCAATACTGCGGCTATTAATTTACCGCGGGTCTTTAATTTAATGACAAATAACGTCAAATCACTTCGTTACATTACCGTAATTACATTACTGTAATGTAAAAACAGTATATACCAGTTATGTAAATCTGCATGTAACAAATGGTACATAGCATGTTACTTCCACGTTATATGCCAGTTACGTCTCACAAGAATAACATTGTAACATTACATGTAACTTCCATGTTATATTGCGAAAATATAACATGTTACGTAACGGCTACAAAACTTGTTTACATTACTGTAATGTAACAAAGTTATATACCAGTTATGTAACCTGCATATAACAAAGGTTACATAACATGTTACTTGCACGTTATATAACAACTATACTCCCGCTCAAAAGTTTGGAAACACCAGTCAATATTTCTTGCCGCACTAGAAGTTGCATAATTCCGTCAACGACAAAGATAACCGAATTAAAAAAAAGCCTTTTGTCGCGAAGGAATTCAGTTTTATTTTGCTTTTTTAAAATAATTTTTATGATTTTTTTCGATCCGGTACGCAATTTTGTATGTGACCGTTTTTTCGCCCTTTTTCGGCCATCGCGAATTGATTGCATATTTTAAGTTTTTTTTTCTTTTCTATCATTGGTACATTTGAAAGCGTTCCATTTTCGTTTTTTTTTTAATTTTCATACGATTTTTTCTCTCAAAGTTATTTGACTAAAAAAGACAAATTTTGCAAGATCCAAAGTAACTTAAAAAATATAGAGTTTAAGAGAATCTGTCAAGTATGAAAAAAGTAACGTATAAATGGAATTATTTCAGAATTTTCCTATGAATTTTTTTTTTTTTACTATTTTCGCTCAAATCTCTGATGATGACATCCCAGGGAAAAATTGTATCTGATTGAAATTTCCGTACTTCGTGATACTATAAAAATCTGAAGATATTCAGCAACATTTGGCATGTTATAAACAACAATTATCAATAATATTATTGCACAGAAGTTATTAATAAGTTGTTTAAATAATTTCTCAATGATTTTTGGACAATATTATTATTGATCATTGTCGTTTATAGCATGTTAAATGTTGCTGAATTCTTTCAGATTTTTATTGTATCATGAAGTACGGAAATTTCAATCAGATATAATTTTTCGCGGGGACGTCATCATCAGAGTTTCGAACTAAAAAAGTTGAAAAAAAAAATTTCATAGAAGAATTCTGAAATAATTCCTGGCGATTTCGTGTATACGTACGCTACTTTATTCATACTTGACATTTTCTTTTAAACTCTAGAGTTTTTGAATTACGTTGCATCTTTCAAAATTTGGTTTTTTTAAGCCAAAAGTGAAATAACGTCACAAGAAAAAATCGTACGAAAATTTCTAAAAAACGAAAATAGAGGGTCTATTACCCCTTTCAAATTTACCGTAGATAAAAAAGACAAAAAAGAAATGTCCTCAAGATGTGGGCCCGATTCGCGATGGTCGAAAAAAGGTCAAAAACCAGTCACGTACAAAAGCGCGAACGAAATGGAAAAAAATCATAAAAAATATTTTAAAAAAGCAAAATAAAGCTATTTATTACCCATTACACTGCATAATGTGAAATGGATAAGTGTACCATTACAAAAGTAATGTGTAATGAATGCATTTGGAATCACAAATAAAAAAAGTAATGTGTAATGGATACATGTGTCATTGCAAATAAAAAAAGTAATGTGTAATGGATGCATGTCCCAAAACAAATAAGAAAAGTAATGTGCAATGGATGCATGTGCCATTACAAATAAAAAAAGTAATTTGCAGTGGAGAATATTCCATTACAAATAGAAAAATAGCCGTGCTGGTATTAGAAACTTGCACATTGTTGTCTCATTATTTTATTTCGCTCAGTAAAAGTTCATCCACAATTATCACAAATGATCCACAAAGTTAAAAAATAGAAACAAAAAAACAGATAGTTCATTGTTAAATATGAAGTACGAAAATCTACTCAACCCCCAAAATTATCCAACTTTATATTGAACTTGCTTTTACACGCTTTTACCCATAATTATAAGCAATCTAATGAAAATTACAAGTTACTGATACAAAATTTGTCGCTTTATTGAATCCCCAAATAATGTGCATGTTCTTTTTTTTAAACTTTATGGATCATTTGTGATAATTGTGGATGAACTTTTAGTGAGTGAAATGAAATAATGAGACAGCAATGTGCAAATTTCTAATACGAGCACGGCAATTTTTCGATTTGTAATGGAATATTCTCCACTGCAAATTACTTTTTTGTAATGGAACGTGCATATATTACACATTACGTTTTTATTTGGAATAGAACACGCATCCATTACACATTACTTTTTTTAATTGTAATGGCGCATACATCAATTACACATTACTTTTTTTTTATTTGTAATGGGACACGCATCCATTACACATTACTTTTTTTATTTGTAATGGAACATGCATACATTACACATTACTTTTTTATTTGTGATGTAACACGCATCCATTACACATTACTTTTTTATTTGTAATGGGACATACATCCATTACACATTACTTTTTTTAATTGTAATGGAACATGCATACATTACACATTACTTTTGTAATTTGTAATGGAAAACTTGTCCAATACACATTGTCTAAAGTAATAGGTAATGTACATTACTATTTTTACAACTCTGCTGTCAAAACCCTTTTTTTTTAATTCGATTATCTTTTATTTTTGACGGAGTTATGCAACTTTTAATGCGGCAAGAAATATCGACTGGTGTTTACAAACTTTTGACCGGGAGTGTTACACAGGAATAACATTGTAACATTACATGTAACTTCCATGTTATATTGCTGCAATATAACGTGTTCACTGGGTTCGTTGGCTATCTCGATTATCTCTTCTCATTCTATTTTCTAACTATACGAGAAAACGTCATGATTTGTCAAACGTTTTCGCACATTTCTCCTCTTATTCTCCCGTTTCCGCGATTATAAAAAAAAACGTCGCGTCTAGTTGAACTGAACCGTGTTAAAAATTGCAGGGTCACACACACACGCAGGACACGAACGCGATAAGCCCGCTAGCGAGGCCATCCTTTTTCTCCAAACTATCGTCGAGGTTCTCCAAACGGTGAGTCACAAATTTGAATTAATGAAAGCAAAAAAACATACATGTATTCACCTTATTTTGACTATTATTAACAAATATGCGATAATCGTTACATATCTCGGCATGCTACTAAACATTTGACGTCATAGAATGCCATGATCGTTTGTCAATATTAAATCCCATCTAGTCGTGTTGTTCTGTCATCATCATCATCATCATTATATTTCGGTCACTTATGTTCTCTTTTCTTTTTTTGTTCGGGAGAAATCAGTAAAATCGCTTGAGTGCCAAAATCTCGAAAATTTTCAACGTAAATTTCGCTTCAGCCGCATAAAATCCACCTCCGTGTCAATCGTCCCTCGCAACTTCCTTGACCTTCCAACGTCCTTCACGATTAAAATCGTCGATACTGCTTTATTGAATTTTTGAAATTTCACAAAAACCGGGTTTTACGCATCGATCTCGATCGTTCGTGTGATAAGAAATTTTTCATGTTCAATCGATGAACCCAAATTCAAAGAAAAGAAAATTATAAAAGTTATTCATCCTCTCTGTCAATCCCATTCCCGTGTGTTAATACCGAAAGCGCTTAAGGCGATTTAAAGCGCTTCGCACTGGTCAAATCGGTGCCTAATTTTGAAAATATTGTCTACAGATATTTGTAAATCAATCGCCGATTATGAATTTCGTGCACCGCTGAATTATGGCGGTTAAAAAAATGGCTTTTTTATCATTGTGCACCTCATCACGATTTTTGTACCTTATTGCCAGAGTTGAGCAAAGTACTTGAAAGTACTTCAAGTATCAAGTACAAAGTACTTGTTACTTGAAGTACAAGTACTTGAAAAAACCAAGTATCAAGTACTTTTAACGTTTTCGGGTACGTCTCGTAAATTCTGGTACTTGGGTAATTCCATGTCAAATCGACCAAGAGTTGGAATCGACCACTTTCAATTTCGATGAAATTTGGTCAGAAGTTTTCGTTATAAACGAATTTTGTAATTTATTAAAAAGTTTTGTAAAAAAAAATTTTTTTTACCAAAATTCAAAAATTTATATTTTTAAAACAAAAAAACACCATTTTGGAAATTTCAAGATTTTTTAATTTTTGAAACAAAACAACACCATCCTGAAATCTTCAGGATCTTTTGAGATCAATCCAAGGTATTATATAATAAAAATTTAACCAAAAATTTAATGGTGATCGTAGATATACACGAATTTTAAAAATTAAAAAATTCATATTTTTGAAAAAACAAAAACCCCCTCTCTGAAACCTTAGGATCTTTTAAAATTAGTACAAGGTATTGCATAAAGAAAATTGAATCCAAATTTTAATGCGCAACTTGGATTTTTACGATTTTTGAAAATTCACAATTCTCCCAATTCATCATTTTTCAAAAATTTTTTTCGAAATATATTTTTTTTTTCGTAGCCCCAAGTATACTCTTTAAGACGAACCCAGAACGATTTTTTCGTAACTATAATAGTTTTCGAAATATAAAAAAAAATAAACTTGAAAAAATGGAGAAATTTTGAATTTTCGAAAAAAAAAAATTAATTTTTTTCCTTTGTTAGAACTTCGTTTTATGATAAAAGAAAACTTCTCACCAAATTTCATCGAAATTGAAAGGGGTCGACTCCAAATATTGGTCAATTTGACATGGAATGACCCATATTCAAAGGCTTTGCACATGCAACCATCAGCAAGACACATTCAAAAGTACTTGATACTTGTACTTGAAAAAAGTACTTCAAGTACAGAAAAGTACTTGAAATTTTCAAGTACAGTACTTCCAGTACAGGAAGTACTTGAAAAATGTGAGTACAATACTTGAAGTACTTTTTAAGTACTTTGTACTTGCAAGTATTTTATTTCAAGTACTTGCAAGTACCGGGTACCTTCAAGTACTGCCCAGCTCTGCTTATTAAATAAAAAAAAAATAGTTCTGCGTAAGCGTTTATCTGTATGATTTAATTTTGTACTGCTGCAGAAATCCCGAAATTTTGGAAAATCGGCATTTGTCAAAATTTTTAAATTAAATATGGAAACAAATTTCTACTAAAATTTATTTTAAATACAAACGACGTTTCTTGATTGGCGATTCACTTTCAAATATTTGTAATATTCGTATTTTAAATATTTTTCAAAATTTATCACTGATTCGAGTTGCATGCAGCGCCTCGACCTTCTTGAAAAAAAAGGGAGCAGCTTATCGTGGTGCATGATACGGTAAAGCGAATTTTCGTGCATGAGACAGAGGTGGCAAAATTGTCCTTATTTTTTTCTTCTGTTTTTTTTTTAATTTTTTTTTCTTCAGCGTACTAATCAACGTTGATACTCGTTTGTTCGTAATCCTAAGCAAATTTGTCCGTGTCTATCGATTGTTTTGCATGCCATTACGATGTTTCTTGTTTTAAGGATGCACAATGACTATGTAACTCTGGAAGTCCTTGTACCGATTTACAAAGTACGATTATTAAAATTAAGATTACGCGGTTTTTTTTTACATGCCCAAACACATATATTTATATTCATATATATATTTACGTATGTAAATATGTATATATATGTATGTTTATATGTGTACACTGTACAGTGTTACATTTGTATTCGCTGTAAGATCCGATGAGCTAGCAGCGACCATTATCAATGAAAGCCATACGATATATACATACGTTATGTACATGTATAAATCTATGCAGCTTGTGTCATAAAATTTTTGCAATGTAGATTTACTATTTTTTTTCCCCTCGATATTATAAATTTCTCGAAAAAAAAAAACAGAACAAAAAAACATTATCGCGCACGTCTATATTTGTCTATCTCTTTCTGTTTTTTGTCCCATGAGAACCTGCTTGAAGGCGTTATTTTATACCCGCCCCCCTTTAAAAAAAAAAAAATGCAATGTAATTGGAAGCATCGTCATAGGCTGTATAATTTTTGTTTTCTTTCTCTTTTTTTTCACTCGATGGTGATCCCTATCGCTTAAGCGATGATTCTTTGATTTCCGGTAGCTTTGATGAGATTATTGGGATGAAAATTTTTTGGACCAAAGTCCAGTTCATTACTGCGGGAAAGAAATGGAGACAGAAGAAGAGTGTGAATAAGCGAAAGAGAGAGAGAGAGAGTGAGAGAGTGAGAGAAAGTTTTAAAAAAGCTGAATCCACCTCGCATACTCATTGTGCATCCCTTTTTTCGAAAAAAAAAAAAAATATATATATATATATATATATATATATATATATATATATTTATTTATATTTAATCATATAGCGAGGCGTATATATCTTGAATTTGTGATTTTTATGGGACTTAGTATACCTGTTGCATACTCCAAAAAAAAAAGAAGAAAAAAGTGTGAATAGCAGGAAAGAAAAATCGCCACGAGTTCACAACGTCACGAACATAATTGACGTATTTGTTTAAGCCGCAAGAGCCACAGAATAACGAGAGTCGTCGTCGATTTCCAATGCGTGAAAAAAAAAAGAAAGCTAGCGCGCCCGTTTATTATTTATTTATTTATTTTTTAAATTGTCTTTCATGAAATGGTCACTGTATTCTCATCAGTTTGAAAAAAAAAAAAAACAAGGCTTTTGAAAAAATCCTCTTTTTGTCGTTTTGTAAAAGACAGAAGGGATAACACGAGAAAACGTGTCCATCGGTCAGACTGCCCATACAGCATAGCCATTGGTGCATCAATGATTTTTTTTTGTTTTTCTTTTGTTTTTACTTGTTTTATTTTTTTTATTTTTGATAATGAATTTTTTTTTTTTGTATTGAAACAATTTTTTTCAAATACACGTTTGAGCAAACCAATTAAATCGGTATATTTACTCTATGCTGCAGGACTTGAACCAAGTAGATTGGCTTCGTCTCAAGTTCCACGATGTTCCATAGAGACGCGAGTCGCGGTAAACAACTATACACGATGCGCGCGCTGGCTATGTGTGGAGCGTTAACGCAGCTAAGAACCCCCTTACAATATCCACCCTTCTCCCCTGATCGCCCTTGAGAAAAAAAATCGCATAGAAACACTCGAAGATGATAATTATGAAGAATTGAAAAAAAAAAACGAAAAAAAAGTAAGGAAACAAAACTATAAGGACTCCGAAAAATGCGAAAAATACTAAGTGTGTTACAACCCCCGACGCTCAATGGATATTGTGATGCATATAGAAAGAGAGAGAGAGAGAGAGAGAGAGCGAGAGAGAGAGAGAGAGAGAGAGAGAGAGAGAGAGAGAGAGAGAGAGAGAGAGAGAGAGAGAAATAAGAAAAGACAATTTTGGCTCCGTTATTCTGTGGTGTGAGCAGGGTTGCGAAATTTGTAATGTAAAAGTAATGCATTATTCATTACTTTTAGAATGTGTAATGAAAAAAATTGCCATTACCCATTACAATGTAGTGTGCAGTGGAAAAAAATTCCATTACCCATTACAATGAAGTGTGTAATGGAAAAAATTTCCATTACCCATTACAATATAGTGTGTAATGAACAAAAAAATCCATTACCCATTACGATGTAGTGTGTAATGGAAAAAAATTTCATTACCCATTACAATGTTGTGTGTAATGGAAAAAATTTGCATTATCCATTAAAATGTAGAGTGTAATGGAAAACATTTTCATTACCCATTACAATGAAGTGTGTAATGAAAAAAAAATCCATTACCCATTACAGTGTAGTGTGTAACGAAAAAAAAAATCCATTACCCATTGCAATGTAGTGTGTAATGAAAAAAAATCCATTACAATGTAGTGTATAATGGAAAACAATTTCATTGCCCATTACAATGTAGTGTGCAATGGAAAAAAATTTCATTACCCATTACAATGTAGTGTGTAATGGAAAAAATTTGCATTACCCATTAAAATGTAGTGTGTAATGCAAAAAATTTTCATTACCCATTACAATGTAGTCTGTAATGGAAAAAATTTCCATTACCTATTACAATGTAGTGTGTAATGAAAAAAAAATCCATTACCTATTACAATGTAGTGTGTAATGGAAAACATTTTCATTACCCATTACAATGTAGTGTATAATGGAAGAAAATTTCATGCCCCACTACAATGTAATGTGTAATGGACAAAACTTTTATTGAAATTTTGGGAATGGAAAAATATAGATGAATAAATTATTGCAATTTTGCATTACATTTTAATTCTTAGAATCTATTTTAATTCCGGGTACCTTAAATTCTGGAAAGCATTTTTGTAATTATCCTTAGCATAATTTATAATTTATTATATTATATAATATGTCACTGCCATCATCTGCCCCGGTGGAACGGCTTTTCAGCTACGCAACGATGATGAACGCTCCTAAATTCAATAGGCTTACAGAAAATCACTTTGAGCAAAGGATATTGGCCAAAGCAAACGCTGAAAGAAAAGTATATTTAGAAGTGCAGTTCAACGTTCAACTATTTCTATGCATCTAGATGCTTTTTAGAATTTGAGGTACCCAAGCCATTAAAATGTAATGCAAAATTACAATAATTTATTAATCTATATTTTCCATTCCCAAAATTGCAATCAAAGTTTTGTCTATTGCACATTACATTGCAATGGGTAATGGAAATTTGTTCTATTACACACTACATTGTAATGGATCATGATATTTTTTTTCCATTACATACTTCATTGTAATGGGTAGTGGATTTTTTAATCATTACACACTACATTGTAATGGGTAATGGAATTTTTATTCCATTACACACTATATTTTAATAGATAATGGAATTTTTTTCCATTACACACTACATTGTAATGGGTAATGGATTTTGTTTTCATCACACACACTACATTGTAATGGGTAATGGAAATTGTTTCCATTATACACTGCATTGTAATGGGTAATGAAATTTTTTTTCATTACACACTACATTGTAATGAGTAATGGAAATTTTTTCCATTACACACTACATTGTAATGGGTAATGGAAATTTTCTCCACTACGCACTACATTGTAATGGGTAATGAAAATGACGATGCATTACAAAAAGTAATGCATTACTTGCAACCCTGGGTGCGAGTGGTTGAGATTAGAGACTTTTTTTTCTTCTTTTTTTAAAATAACTTTTGTATGTTGATTTATGAAAGTTACGAGGCATATATGTAATATACATTATACATATATACCACATACGAAATTATATATTATATGGTATGTATGCGGTTTAATCGATATATATATATATATATACATATATATACATATATATACATATATATATATTATACATAAAACTATTAAAATTAATGTCTTCCTGATAATGATGTACAGGAGGGTCGCCTTACGCACTTTAGATAATAGCACACTGAATTCTGTGCCTTTCCTCCTCCCACCACTACCACCACCACTTTCCCGAATTTATCGCCTCTAGCAACTATTTCCAATTTTCGCTTCGACATCTACATGCAAATTTACAAGTATAGCTAGACAAAGACAAAAAAAATGAGAAATTATAATCAATCATAACCAATATCCGGAAACCTAATCGTATTTTTGTATTCCCATCACGTCGAGCAATCGAATAAATATTTCCTCTTTGGATCGTTAAAAAATATACATAATATATGTGGCATACATTAGGATTTTTTGACAAAAAACTTTATTTTCTGATTCGTCGAGATTTTTGTAATTTTTCCTTGAAAAATGGATCTTGTGATTTTAGCTGAAAATGAAAATTGTTACAGGCATTCTCTGGCATAGTTACAAAAAGTAGCGGCGATATCACAGATGTAAAATACGAAAAGTCGAATTTCACTTCGGAACGACGATTTTGGGGAGAGTTGAAGGACAGAAAAGAAATTTCTTTAAAAAAAAAAACACAAATTGCTATTTTTGATCTTGATAAAAAATAGTAATTTTTTTTTTTAAGTTTCACTTTGTCAACATTGTTATTGAAATCGAGAGTTGCTTTCTCCCCTCGTGATCTCATCAAAACGGCTTAAAAAGATTTAAATAAATAAATAATATCGGTAACGACGTCGAGCTTGGAAAAAAAAAACATCAGCATCGCCGTAATTGAGATAGCTTTTTTGCACGAAAAAAAAGTTCGTTGACAAACTGTTTTTTAAACGCATAATTTATTTTCTTTAAGAATATATCTTTTGTCTTATAATTAACGGCATGAAATATCGATCAGGCAAGCTCAACTTGCACTTTATTACTTTTTTCTAAATATGTTTCTGTTTTTTAATCCATCTTTACTAACTGATATTTCACATGAAAACTGAATATGTGATGTAAAATGCACTCCTCGTAGATCGAAGTGGAATTTTGTTTTACCATAAATACTTGTACCAATGATTGTTGTACGTTCCTCAATTTTTCGTTCAATAACTCTTAATAGGAAAAAATCAAATCATAAAATCATAAAATATGTGTAATTAAAAATGAAAAAGTCAAGATTGCAAAATATAACTTTTTAAAAAGCTAATTTTTAAAAAACCGATAATTAAAAAAAAAAAATTATCTGGAAAGATTTTGTGATATTCGAACCTTGAAATTAAAAAAAAAAGGTAGAAAAATCTTACACATTGGAAATCCATTTTTCTAGAAAACATTAAAAAAATCTCGATAAGTAGCGCAAGCGAAAAAAAGAACGTATTTTTTGTCAACCGTCCTAACATATATATTGTAATATCTAATCTTGATAATATTGAAGATGAAACTCCCAAATTCCTTGACCCTCAAAAAAATACCCACAAAAACCATTCAAGCTTTTTCCACGCTATTTCATCTTTCAATTTTATTTTTAATTTCTTTCCATCAGTCATTTCGCGAGAATTGAAGTTTTATATTGAAAAAATGAATAAAAAATCTCGAAAAACATCGCGGATCGCCGTTCGTGTATCAGGCTAGAAAAATTAACTTTTTTAAAAATTCTTTCCCCTTTACTCGTAGCATTTGAATATGTAGGAAATTGTAATAAATTTTATCAGAGGCAACCTTATTTTTCTTTCGGATTAAATTTGTTATTCCTTCTTCTGTGAACCCCATTGGGTTAAAAATTAAAAATTAAAATACGTTGACATTGGATTATAGACCTTGATGAGTAACGATTTTTTGACTCGTGAGCCAAGGTCGGAAATTCGCTTTCAATCGAGTTGAAAATTTTGTTAACGAAATAAGAATCGTATTAATCACGATTGATCGTTGATTGAAAAAATAAAATTTTACGAAATAAAAAAAAATCGAAAAATGACAGAACAGTTGAATAAAACATAATAATCCGTGCATTGACAGGTTGTCTAAGTGAAAGGTGACGCGCTTCGCCTTGTTTTCCCGAGACGATTTGAGAGCGATCGACAAACTGGATATCTCACGCAACGACAAACTTGCCAAAGTGGCTGCATAATTAATCAGATTCTAAGCAAAAACGAAAAGATTTAAAACAAATAAATAAATAAATAAAATTAAAAAAAAAAAAAAAAACAAGAAACGATCGGACACACATTTATAACGAGAATATATCATTTTTTTCATTTTTTTTCTTTCTCACAATCATGTAGAATTTAATTTTAAAACAAAGGCGTACACTTGACTGGTCGTTGAGTAATATGTATTAGAGAGAAAGGAAAATGAAAAAAAAAAAAAAAACGAAATGCAACTCGAATGTCAAGATTCGCGACGAATTATTGCCTTATTTTTGCGATTAACGAACGAAGTGCATCATTTATTTCACGCTCGCTCCTTACAATCAGTATGTTTGTGTGTATGTATGTGTGTCGAAAAGCGTCTCACTTCTCTCTTTTTTTTCAAAACAAACCTCGATATTCGCAAATTGACTTTTTTTTGTTTTGTCGATTATCCTCATTTTCTTGTAAAATCAATCGCGATTCATTCGATTTATTAAAAGCACCTTCCCGAGCACGAAAAAGCGTCGATAATTTTCTTGCACACAATCGTTCATGAGTTCAAGAATAATAGCAACGATAATCGCTGGATCAATGTTTAAAAAAAAATAATTTAATAATATTCACGTCCAATTAACTTTTTCATTCGACAATTTCTAATTGAAAACTCAAGACTAAAACAGTGTTTATGGCGATATTAATGAATGTACGTGTAGCTTATGTATTCTTTAAAGAAAAAAAAAGTGAATCAATTTGTGTTCTCGCTTACTTTTTGCTTCTTTCATCTATTTCATTATATACATATATATATATATATTTTTTTTCATTCGGGAGAAGGAACGTATGCGAGAGGCGAAATGTATTATAAACAAAGAAAAAAAAACGCATAAAACATCCAAACGATCAATCGAGATGCCAATAAAAATTATCTTCTCAATTTTCACATAAACTTGCGTTTCTTTATTTTCTATTCTATAACCGATAAGAGATTGTATAGGTCTTACGATTAGGAAAACTCGATTTTTCGTGACTCACAAACGAGTTTCGCTGTTTCATTGCAATTCTCTCGCCTCTTCCGTCCCGTTGATTGATTTTCACGGCCTCGAAAGTAAAAAAAAAAATTCAAAAAAAATATCCCAACGACTGATTTTCATATCAAACGACGAACAGCGCGTTTTCTTGAACGGAAACTTTTTTCGAGTATCTATTTTTGCACGAATGAAATGCTTGTCCCAGCAATTATGTGGATGAATAATCGACGAGTAAAATGATCGGCGGAATTCATCGAACATTTTGGGCATTGATAATGAGGCGGCGAATAAATCTCACATGTACATCGTTTCCATATCCTTGTTCATAAATCAGCAAACGCGGACGAATGCGATACAACACACGAGCAACAAAAAAACGAAGGAAAAAGAGAGCGAGAAAAGATGAGAGAGAGAGAGAGTATTAGTCGATAGTCCGATTGTGAATGAGAAAGCGCCTATCGTGGAAATGAAAAAACAAAAAACAAAAAAGTCCGACACTTGTTACTCGATCAAACGGACGATTAGTTATCTCGAGATTAGAAGAAAAAGCTTGGTATCACTGAGAAGCTTCTCACTTCTTCGCTGAATGATTCAACGTCTCAACACTCAACGCTGTTTTTTTTTCTTAAAAATAAAATATCCCGTTTCGGAGACAAGGAAGAAAAACCAATTTTTTCATTTTTTTTTGTCACTTTTTTCGTTTTTTTTTTTTTTAAATAAATAAACCAGTAGCATGAATCATCAGAGGCTGGTCATGTTTACTGTTATCAAAGTGCATGAATGATTGTAGAAAAATTTGTAAAACGATGATAGAGAAAAAAAAAAGGGAAACGGCAAAAAAAAACGAAAAAAAAAAATGCCTAAAGGCCATCCGGTAGATCGATGTGCGTAACAGTGAGATGATACGGAGAGAAAGAGATATTAAATAATTTAGAACAATATATATTATATATAAAAATAATGAATAGAAAACATTTATATTAATGATATATAAATATGAACATTAATATACCTGTATACGAGTGTCACCGTTTGCTGCCCTCCATCTAAACAGCCTGTCCGAAGCTTTCGGGAACCGTTATATTTCCACGTTTTTTTTTTTTAATCTACATACATACTCCCACATATATATATTTATATATATATATACATATATGTAAATACACACATGCACTGTGTGTATATATGTATATATTAAAACACTTGAAGAAAATTATCTCTGACAGAAATTACAAAAATTTGGGTCTGATATGGAGGACAGTTAACAGTCGAAAAAAAAAACTTGCAGGATAGAATTATTATTTAATAATTTTAAGAAGCAATAATAGTAATAATTTCATATTAATAAATATTTTAAAACTGTCTTGTACATGTTGTACCCCGATTTATTTCCGGTAACCTATATTTAGAAGCGGATACGTCTTTCGCATTGTATTCGAACGGCAAAAAAAAAAACTAAGAGAGAAATATATGTACACTGTGAAAAATGTTATTAAATTTAATGTACTTGTTATTGAAGTTTCACATTCTTTTGTATATTAAATTTCAATAACGAGTATGCGAATTCAAAATTAATCGATATCGATTGGAAAATTAACAATTTTAACTTAAATTCAATATTTGTATATTGAAATTAAGAGTATCAACTCTGAGAATTGAAATTTCGATTGGAATATTACTGCACTCATGGAATTGAAGTTTCCGGACAAAACTTCAAAAAAGGTCTGAAACGTTTTTTTATGCCATTTCGCCGGAAGTCAACGTAAACTAATTTAACAAACGGCATTTTAAAGGGGAAGAATTCGGCATCATTTCCTGTTTCTTTAATTATTTTTACAATTTGTTTTTAGATTTGGACTCTATTTTGAAAACAACCGTTCTTCGCCTTTTTTCCCCTCTCTTCAGGCGTCTTCTAGAGGAATTTTTTCAAATACATTTTTACGATTGGATTTATAAAGGGGAAAGTTTAAGCCCCAATTTGCTTTTTTAAAAAACTTTGATCGATTTTTTTTTTCCAAACTTGTTCTGTTTTTTGTGAAAAAAATAAGAAATTTGAAAAATCCCGTATAACACGAAAACGAAGAGGATTCATGAAAAACTTCAAGATAGCAAAAAGTTGTGTCTGTTTTCGTTGAGTTCAGAGGCATTTTTTCAGATTTTTTTTTCCAAAATTTTTTTTTTCTCATTTTCTGGGTCGGAACTCAGATTGAAATTACCATAACTTGAGAACTATGGGATTATTGATAACATTTCAAGAGGAGAAAATGCTTTATTTTACCATTTTGAACACATTGGAATTTTTGCAAACTTTTTCCCAATTTTTTTTTTCAGCCTCAAAATGAGAAAAAAAAATTGGAAAAAAATCTGAAAAAATTCCTCCAAACTCAACGAAAACAGACGCAACTTTTTGCTTTCTTGAAGTTTTTCATGACTCCTCTTTGTTTTCGTGTTATACGGTATTTTTTAATTTTGATCTTTTTTCACAAAAAACAGAATAACTTTGGAGAAAAAAATTGCTCAAAGTTTAAAGACAAAGAAAACTGAAGCTCAAACTTTCCCCTTTATGAACCCAATCGTAAAAATGAAAAAAAAAAAAAATCCTCCAGAAGATAGGTGTACCTGAAGAGAGGGAAAAAAAGGTGAAAAACAGTTGTTTTCAAAATAGAGTCCAAATCTGAAAACAAATTGTAAAAATAATTCTAAAAAACAGGAAATGGAATCGAATTCTTCCTCTTGAAAATGCCGTTTGTCAAATTAGTTTACGTTGACTTTTAGCGAAATGACATGAAAAAAACGTCCCAGATCTTTTTTGAAGTTTTGTCCAGAAACTTTTCGCCGGTAGCGTATATGCATAAAAAGTTTTTATTAAAAACTTCATAATTTTTTTCAGTGTATATATATATATATATGTATACTTAGAAAAAACCGCTATTTCGTGACTGTAATGCATGTAACTATTTGTTTTGCAATGGCAATGTTCTAAACTATATAGCTTTATATTTTGATAACAGGCTCGTAATATATATATTTTTTCTTTAGAATTTTATATCATAAGTAAATCGTCGAGATCACATTCGTCTTTATCTCGCAGATAAATATACCCACATATATATATATTTATATATACATCACAAAAAATATACACGCAAATGCAATTCATATATGGTGATATTATTTATTGCTATTACTCGCTTTTGGTGTCCTTGCAGATCTCGTGAGTGACCGATGAATGACAAATAAACGAACGCTGTAACCGAACGTCTCTAATCGATATTAATAGCTCATTGTTAATTTTTTGTATCTACGGGTAAAATATGTGCTCTTCGTGAACGACGAAACGATCAAAGCTGATCCCAATAGCCTCGACGAGAAAAAAAAGAGAAAAAAAACCTCACGTATGGATATGCAATGGGTATCAACATCCAGAGTTGTGAAAATAGTAATGTAAAAGTAATGCATTACCCATTACTTTAAACAATGTGTATTGGATAGGTGTTCCATTACAAATAAAACAAGTGATGTGTAATGTATGCATATTCCATTACAAACGAAAAAAGTAATGTGTAATGGATGCGTGTTCCATAACAATAACAAAAAGTAATGTGTAATGGATGCATGTCCCATTACAAATAAAAAAAGTAATGTATAATGGATGCGTGTTCCATTACAAATAAAAAAAGTAATGTGTAACGGATGCATGTCCCATTACAAATAAAAAAAAGTAATGTGTAGTGGATGCGTGTTCCATTACAAATAAAAAAAAGTAATGTGTAAGGTATGCATTTTCCATTACAAATAGAAAAGTAATGTGTAATGGATGCATGTCCCATTACAAATAAAAAAAGTAATGTGTAATGCATGTGTGTTCCATTACAAATAAAAAAGTAATGTGTAATGTATGCACGTTCCATTACAAATAAAAATTTAAAAAAAAGTAATTTGCAGTGGAGAATATTCCATTACAAATATAAAAATTGCCGTGCTCGTATTAGAAACTTGCACATTGCTGTCTCATTATTTTATTTCGCTCACTGAAAGTTCATCCACAATTATCACAAATGATCCATAAAGTTAAAAAAAAAGAACATGCACATTATTTAGGGATTCAATAAAGCGACAAATTTTGTATCAGTAACTTGTAATTTTTATTAGATTGCTTATAATTATGAGTAACAGCGTGTAAAAGCAAGTTCAATGTAAAGTTAGATAATTTTTGGGATTGAGTACATTTTCGTACTTCATATTTAACAATGAACTGTCTGTTTTTTGTTTCTATTTTTTAACTTTATGGATCATTTGTGATAATTGTGGATGAACTTTTACTGAGCGAAATAAAATAATGAGACAGCAATGTGCAAGTTTCTAATACGAGCACGGCAATTTTTCTACTTGCAATGGAATATTCTCCACTGCAAATTACTTTTTTTTTTATTTGTAACGGCACATGCATCCATTACACATTACTTTTTTATTTGTAATGGGACATGCATCCATTACACATTACTTTTTTCATTTGTAACGGTACATCCATCCGTTAGACATTACTTTTTTTTATTTCTAATGAGACATGCATCCATTACACATTACTTTTTGTATTTGTAATGGAACACTCATGTATTACACATTACTTTTTTTATTTGTAATGGCACATGCGTCCATTACACATTACTTTTTTTATTTGTAATGGCACATGCGTCCATTACACATTACTTTTTTTATTTGTAATGGGACATGCATCCATTACACATTACTTTTTTTAATTGTAATGGAACACGCATCCATTACACATTACTTTTTTATTTGTAATGGCACATGCATCCATTACACATTATTTTTTATTTGTAATGGCACATGCATCCATTACACATTACTTTTTTATTTGTAATGGGACATGCATCCATTACAAATTACTTTTTTATTTGTAATGGTACACTTATCCATTTCACATTATGCAGTGTAATGGGTAATAAACACAGTAATGCATTATCAAAGTAATGCATTATTTACAACTCTGTCAACATCGTTGACAGAAAGACAAAAAAAAAAGAGAAAGAAAAGATATTTTCTATCTAGCTGAACTCTCATTCATTTATCGAGTTTAGTGTTTGTTAGCAATTGCCTTTGTTTTGTTATTTCAGCCCCATGGATCCCTCCGTACCTCCCAAGCACCCAGTAGTGAGGTACGTTGCTGCATAACCATTTATTTAAAAAAAATGTTGTTTTTTTTTTTTTTTTAATTCGGATATTTTTAGCCAAATTTTTTCTTGGTCCCCTTCAATCAGCTTAATTCTCTACTACGATACATGCCACAAGCACTTAGAGCATGATTTGCTCCGCTAAAAATATTTGTTCATTGTTTATTAATTTTTTTAAAATTTTTTAAATTTTTTACCACAATGTACGAGGAACCCTGGAATCTGAAATCCTCGTCTGCAAAGAATGCGCAGTGAATTAATAAATTCCTCTTTCGAACAATCGACCCTTGAATAAATAACAATATCATTTGGATATTTTTACCATATATATAAATATACATATATGTCTCATATGCACGAATATTTACGGAATGTGCACAATGAGCTCGCTGACATAAAGCCGATACATATATATTTAACATTTTTACAATTCACATTATATCTCACCATTAGGCATCGCTACTCCATTGTCGATAAAATGTCCGAGAACATTTTTTTCAATTATTTTTTTTTCCACATTTTTAACACTATTTTACATATTATTAAGATTTATTGGACATCTACTTATCAATTATGCATGCCAAGCATGTATTTTTATGACATGCGAAAGGATCAATGAAAATTGTAAATTGCATTTCAAAGTTTGCAATTGTATATTCGAGAAGAAACAAAATGAAAATACTTATGATAAAATTAGTGGCAAAGAATTTAGCCTTTCTTTTCGTCGATCTGATCAAACGTGTGAAAGAGCGGACTTAAGATTATTTTTTGTTACAGTGGCGCGACCACTAACGACGAACAAGTAAAGCCTCGTAGCTTGCGCTTTACATGGAGCATGAGGACTACGAGCAGTCGAGATCCCAACGAAATAATGTCTGAAATTCGAAAGGTACTTGACAATAAATTCAAACAATGAAAGATCAATCGATAATATAGATATAAGAGAAAAAATGATTATTTTGACAAATACAAAAAAAAATATTGAAAAAAAACAATCCGATTTCGAATTAATCCACTGGAATGTCGAATTTACATATTAAGATTTTTATGTAACCATTCGTGATATGGGTAATTCCATGTCAAATCGACCAATAGTTGGAATCGACCCCTTTCAATTTCTATGAAATTTGGTCAGAAGTTCTCTTTTATCATAAAACGAAGTTCCACCAAAGGAAAAAAATGAAACATTTTTTTTCGGAAATTCAAAATTTCACCAATTTTTCAAGTTTATTTTTTAAATATCTTTTGGTTCAATTTGAACTTTTGGTTCAATTTTTTTAATATAATACCTTGTACGGATCTTAAAAGATCTTGAAATTTTCAGAATTGCGCTTTTTGTTTTTTCAAAAATGTGAATTTTTGAATTTTGGTAAAAAAAAATATTTTTTTTACCTCTAATTTAAGTAAAGTTGAGCAATCATGTAATTTTCTAATTTTGAGCAGTAAAAATTACATGATAGGTCAACTTTACTCAACTTAGAGGTAAAAAAAAATAAGTTTTTTTTACCAAAGTTCAAAAATTCATATTTTTGAAAAAACAAAAATCGCAATTCTGAAAATTTTAGGATTTTTTAAAATCAGTACAAGGTATTGTATTTAAAAAAATTGAACCAAAAATTAAATGTTGATCGTGCGCCGAGAAAACAATGTACCAGGATTTGTTAACTGTTAACAAATGTAAAGTTGAATATGGCGAAATCAATTATATTTTAACAGTTAATAAATTAAATAAATTTTTTTCAACAGTTAATAAATCATTATGATACAATTCAAATATTTCTTAACAACTAACAAATTTTGTAACAATTAAGGAATATTTAAGTAAAAGTGGCAACTAAATATGTTTCTCTACTCCAAATAAACTGTTTTCTCAGTGTGGATTTTCACGATTATTAAAAATTAAAAATTCTCCAAATTCATATTTTTTCAAAATTTTTGTTAAGAATTTTTTTTTTCGCAGCCCCAAGTATACGCTTTACGTTATACATTATACTCTTTGAGACGAACCCAGAACGATTTTTTCGAAATTATAATAGTTTTCGAGATATTTGAAAAATAAACTTGAAAAATCGAAAATGGTGAAATTTTGAATTTTGCATAACTTTGAAAAAAAAAAAATTCTTTTGGTAGGATTTCGTTTTATGCAGAGTTGTGAAAATAGTAATGTAAAAGTAATGCATTACCCATTACCTTAGACCATGTGTATTGGACAAGTTTTCCATTACAAATTACAAAAGTAATGTGTAATGGATGCGTGTTCCATTACAAATAAAAAAATAATGTGTAATGTATGCATGTTCCATTACAAATAAAAAAAGTAATGTGTAATGGATGCATGTGCCATTACAAATAAAAAAAAGTAATGTGTAATGGATGCATATTCTATTCCAAATAAAAACGTAATGTGTAATATATGCACGTTCCATTACAAATTACAATTTTTAAAAAAAGTAATTTGCAGTGGAGAATATTCCATGACAAATAGAAAAATTGCCGTGCTCCTATTAGAAACTTGCACATTGCTGTCTCATTATTTTATTTCGCTCACTAAAAGTTCATCTACAATTATCACAAATGATCGATAAAGTTAAAAAAAAGAATATGCACACTATTTAGTAATTCAATAAAGCGACAAATTTCGTATCAGTAACTTGTAATTTTTAATAGATTGCTTATAATTATGGGTAACACCGTGTAAAAGAAAATTCAATATAAAGTTGGATAATTTTTGGGGTTGAGTACATTTTCGTACTTCATATTTAACGATGAACTGTCTGTTTTTTTGTTTCTATTTTTTAACTTTATGGATCATTTGTGATAATTGTGGATGAACTTTTACTGAGCGAAATAAAATAATGAGACAGCAATGTGCAAGTTTCTAATACGAGCACGGCAATTTTTATATTTGTAATGGAATGTTCTCCTCTGCAAATTACTTTTTTATTTGTAATGGGACATGCATCCATTACACATTACTTTTTGTATTTGTAATGGAACACGCATCCATTACACATTACTTTTCTATTTTTAATGGCACATGCATCCATTACACATTACTTTTTTTTATTTGTAATGGGACATGCATTAATTACACATTACTTTTTTAAATTGTAATGAAACACGCATCCATTACACATTACTTTTTTTATTTGTAATGGCACATGTATCCATTACACATTACTTTTTTTTATTTGTAATGGCACATGCATCCATTACACATTACTTTTGTATTTTGTAATGGTACACTTATCCATTTCATATTATGCAGTGTAATGGGTATCGACTACAGTAATGCATTATCAAAGTAATGCACTATTACAGTAATGCACTATTTACAACTCTGGTTTTATGATAAAAGAAAACTTCTGACCAAATTTCCTCGAAATTGAAAGGGGTCGATTCCGGCTATTAGTCGATTTGACATGGAAAGGACCCACATTAAAACTCTATTTTACTCCTACTGACTCTTCACGGAATTTGTTGATTTACTATTATTCGTTGTATTGAAAAATTTTCAGGTTCTCGATGCCAACAAGTGTCAGTACGAGCAACGCGAGAGATTCCTTCTTCTCTGCGCTCACGGCGACGCAGCGACGGACAGTCAGGTACAATGGGAAATAGAGGTGTGCAAATTGCCACGTCTGTCGTTGAACGGCGTCCGATTCAAGAGGATTCTCGGAACATCTATAGGCTTCAAAAATATCGCTAGCAAAATAGCGAACGAGCTCAAGCTGTGACTGCCGGCTTCCGGCGCCCTGGCCACTCAAGTTAATCCATAACCCCCACGTGATCTATGTCAGTCAGTGGCGAACTCTGAGGAATTTTATTCGTGCTTGGTGTGGGACTCGGATTCCGAATCCGACACGCGTGAAATATTCGTCTAGCGAATGTATAAATGAGGCAAAAGGCAACGTGAGATAGAATTCTGATCGAAAAGGAGGAATAAAGAATCCAAAACTTCTCCGAAACTCGAGGAATTCAGGATAATAACGTAGCTGTGGTGTCACCGTTGTCTTCGAAAGAGAAAAAGAAATATCTATATATACAAGACCCGAGAATGTTCGTTGTAATTATTACTTGAGGGCGCGCGAAGAGAGGAGAGACAACCGGAAGTCGTCGAGCCGATGCAATTGCTGGAAAGCGAGTTGTCCGAGGACGTTGAGAGACGTTTGGAAAATCGTCGATGGTCATCCTCACACGTGAGAGAAGCTACAGGAAAGGACGCGAAGATCCAACCGTGGAAAAATGAGGAAATGTAGAAAACAAAAAAAAAATAAGGACTCGCATCTTTTCAAGGAGATTTTCGAACGTTTGCCCTTTGGACGCGAATTTCCAACGAAAATGTCAGGATGACAAAGGTGAACCTCAGAATCAGCGATAGATCTCGGAACGATAACCGTGGCTGATAAAAAAAAAATAATAAACAAATACACACAAAAAAATGAACAATCGAATTACGGGGTCAGGGTTCAGTTCGTAGCAGTATTATCCGCTTGGCGTTTTTACTACTAAAAAAAAAAAAACAAACAAACAAACAAAAATGATAGTGGCAAGTGACCGATAATGGTAAACCACTCCCCCCACCCCCTCTATCTCTCTTTTGATATCCCGACTAACAAACTTCGAATTTATTGTCAAATTGATGAAATAAAAAGAAAAGTTTCATCGAACAAGGCGACTCGTAATAAACGCTGTACCGCTGTCGCAAGACTCGTCAGTCATCGGTCGATTCCAAAAGCGAGATACGAATTGATGTGTTTGCGAAAAACAAAAATCAATCAATCAATGACCGACACTCTCATATGCGTTTTCATGATATCGAAATAAAACAAAAAACCGAGCTTCATTGTTTTTCTTGAATTGACACACTTTTCGAGCTGTGAAGTGATCAGATCAGTGGATAACGATGATCATTTTGAAATAAGAAGATGCGTGAAATTTCGTATTATGCGGAAGATGCAAACGAATAATATCAATGATGGTAAGAAAACTTTGGAATCGAGAGTTTACGATAGAAAAAAAAAAATATCTGTGAATTTATGAAACCATCAAATGGGCTGTTCTCCCCCCTTTCCGCGTTGTCTCGTGTGCATAATACATATAATTCTTTCTCTCTTTCTCTCTTTAAATATACATATGAGAATTGCAAGAAGTTGAGAAAAAAAGTCGTGTAAAACGAAGAAGAAATATATGAATGAACGTAAATTTCGTAATTGGCAGATATCATAACCGGAAGTGCCCGCTAAATGGGCGATAAATTTGAGAAAGAGACTCGATCAGATAACACAAACATGGACAAGAAATTGGGAAAGGACAACATAACGACAAATGCCAATATGGCGTCGAAATGTGGGCTCTTTGCCTTGATATGCGCCTGCGCGATCGTGCGCGCCTGCGCATATGGTGCGTAAGAGCCTACTTTGAGCAGTGCTAAATTTAGCCACCAGGTGGCGAAGGCCCGAAGTCACTTTTCAATAGCGATCGAAGATGAAGAGAATCGAAGAGAGAAAAAGAGATAGACAAAGAGAGAGGGAGAGAGAATACGATAGTGTATGTAGTGATGATTACAGGCTAGAGTCACGCTGTATATAATATAATATAAAGGTACTAAATTAAACGGAAAGAGCCTCAATGATAACAGTCGCACGTGCACCAACAAAGAAGCAACATTGGAGAAGAAGTAATAAAATAAAACTGAAGCATCGTAAACACGTTTTGTATTTGCCTAACATTAATGAAGATGATGAAGATTAAAAAAAGAAAGGAGAAAAAAAAAGAACAAACAAAAACTATGTTTAATACATTAGGCAATGACTAATTTATTTACATGCATACACAGACGCGTTGATTTTTTCACATTTCTATAATCTTGCTACGATCAATGTCGAGCAATTTTTTCAAGTGTACGACTAAAGACGATAAAGAGAGGGAAAAAAGCACACACACACACACACACACACACAAACGACGTTGCGTACACACGGCACGTTTGTACGGAGCGCTGGAAATCGATAAACGACTGATAGAAACTAAGTATAATCGACGATAGCTGTCTCTCGAATCTTGTGTTTGATCGACTCGGTAATTGTTGCGAAGAACACGAGATAAATTGCCGTCAAAACAAATGTGTGAAAGAAAAACTGCGAAACAGATTTAAAAAAAAAACGTAAAGCGAGCATATATACGTATTTCATATACGTGCGGTGGCATCGGGACTTACTTTCCTTGTGTGTACCAATGTGTATAGTTCCATCTCTTCGAATAATTCTATTATTAAAGACAAAAGAAAAACTCGAAACGGAGACAAATGTAAAATACGATACCGTTTATCAAATTCATCATGTTCGAAGCGCCCATATTGATATACAGATGTATCTAAGATGTTCATTAGAATGAAACGGGAATGAACCCAGTGGACACGGTAATGTTACAGCAATGTTGCCTATTGTAACGTGTAATATTACATAGACGTTACATGTAAGTTACAATTTCCGACTCAGCAATATAACATTGTTTTACAGGGAGTCACAAAAGTAACGGAACGGCTGAATATTTCCTCAGCTACGATATTTTTCAAACAGGTCAAGGTCATCCTTGTCGTAACTTTTTACGAGGAATTCAATGGTGACTTTAATTTTGACGACAACCTTCAAGGTTATTTGAAGCTCAACTTTGTTTTTTTCAAATGGAAAAAACTCCCTTTGTGACATTGGCAATCGATAGAGCGGAAAATGTTACGTTCAAATATGTTCTTAGGTCATAAGTACAATTTGACCTTGGACGTCCTCTAAAGTCAATTAAACTTGAACAAGGTATGGATACCTCTGGAAATAAAGGCTTTTCAAATTCTTTGCTAACGCCTGGATACTTTCAAGGTGATTTCAAGGTCAACTTTTTTTTAATGGAAACCTGTATTTCTAAGTTCCGAAATTGAACTTATTCCGAAAAAGTTGATTGATCTTTTCCGAATCTTTAAATATCAATGTGAAATTGTCTGTTCTATTGATTTCGGAACTCAAAAGTAGAGATTTTTATTTTAAAAAAATAAAAGCTGACCTTGAAATCACCTTGAAGATCATCGTCAAGGTCACTGCTAAATACGCCTTGTTGAAATTAATGACTTTGGTCGTTACGAAAGAATTTGAAAAGCTTCTATTCCCAAAGGTATCCTCACCTTGTGTAAGTTTAATAGACTTTAGAGGACCTCCATGATCAGAATGTACCCATGACCCAAGTACATATTTGAACGTTAAATTTTCCGCTCTATCGATTGCCGATGTCAATAAAGGGGGTTTCCATTTGAAAAAACAAATTTGACTTTCAGATAACCTTGAAGGTTATCGTCAAGGTCCAAATTAAGGTCACTGTTGAATTCCTCGTAAAAAGTTACTACAAGAATAACGTTAACTTTTTCGAAAAATATCTTAGCTGAGCAAATTTTCAGCAGTCACGTTACTTTTGTGACTGTGTAACATGTTACATACCCAGTATATAACAGTTACATTGCAAGGCAATGCAACGAGTCATAACAGTTATGTAACAGTTCTGTAACGGTTATATAATAGTTATGTAACTGCAATATTGGAATGTAATGTTACATTAATGTATCTGTTATATGGCATTAATATAACAGCAGTATTGCAGTGTTATCATTGTAATAGTTCAGTAATATTACTGCAATATTGCAGTCGTACAACTGAAATATTGAAAAAATATTACTGCAATGTTATTATTATATTACCGCAATACTGCGCCTATTAATTTACTGCGAGTCCTTAATTTAAGGAAAAATAACGACAAATCACTTGGTTACACCCTATTAATTTTCCATGAATATAACCAAAGTTACACTCACATCGTTACAAGCATGCTACGGAACGGTTACAAAATTTTTTTACATTACTGTAATGTAAAAACGTTATATACCAGTTATGTAACCTGCATGTGAAAATGGTACATAACATTTTACTTCCACGTGATATACCAGTTATGTATCACTGGAATAACATTGTAACATTACATGTAACTTCCATGTTATATTGTGGCAATATACCATGTTACATTACTGTAATGTCACTTCGTTACAAGCATGTTACGTAATGGCTACAAAACTTTGTTACATTACTGCAATGTAACAAAGTTATACAAGATTTATGTAACGAATGTTACATAACACGTTACTTGCATGTTCTATAACAGCTATGTTACACAGGAATAATATTGTAACATTACATGTAACCATGTTATATTGCTGCAATATAACGTGTTCACTAGGAAGAAACAAAAATTTCATCATCATTAGGATATTCGGTGATAAAAGTCCATTGACGAGGGAAGACAAAGAGGAATAGGAATACATGAAAAAAGCGAGAAACACTTTATTTACGTTATTCGTTCGCTATTGACAGTGCGTTAAAGAAGTTACACCGGGGATATTCGAAAATTCAATTGACGACTGTTCAATAATGTCAATGTCGAATGCGGTCGTCCCATTTATTACGACCCTATAGATATACATATATATGTATACTGAAATAATCGTAATGATTATCAATATACTTATCATTATTATTATTATTATCATCATCATCATCATCATCATTATTATCATTATTATTATTATTATTAGTGTTACGAGATTAAGAACCCTTGTAGCATTAATGATGAATTCCTATACACGAGATGAAGATGAACAAACAAATCGAACGTGCACACGCAAGAGACATTAAATGAATGATGATATCTGATAATAATATACATACGACCACCCCTGCGATTGCTTGCTTCGACAAATTAATGTATAAAATGAAGAAAATGACTATTAATACTTTAAGAATGAAAGAAATAGCGAGATGAGAGGACGAAGCGTATGGAAGTTATGGGACACTCATTATTTTAGCATGTTAAACATGAATTCTTCGACATGTTCGACGACGGCTGGACGGACAGCGTCGCGTTTCGTGATATTCGAGCGGAACATCACAATCGGACCGCGTGAGCATGTTGTAAGTAGCGATTTACACTGCAATCTCGATTCAAGGAACCTCGATTTGTGAAATTTCCCCCACTATATGCCGAATATCGATCGGTGTGGAGCGTAGTGGGAGAAGCGCCGAGCCAATCGCGTCAGGCCGCCTTCAACCGTCATCTGCGCAGGGACGATTCGGTGCAATGTGCGTAACCCCCATTTATGCGGATCCCGCCGCTGTTCCTTGAATCGAGGTCGCAGTGTATTGTCATATGAATCTAGGGAAAAAGAGATAAAAGGAATTGCGGGAATTCGGATCGCTGTCCATGCAGCCGTGAACTCGATGTGTCGCGACCGGAAGTGCGCGCGCGTATTTCACAAAAACAAACACAGACACAAACACAAAAAAGAAGGTATGCATACTCCAAACACGATACAAAATACGTACATACGCACGTCAGTCTGTAGATAAGTACATACAGCTTTGCTAAGTGTTTTCTGGTGATCGGTATCTAGCCAAAATGTAGCAGAAAAAAAAAACGTTTATAATAAAATGGTAACACGTATTGTTTTTTAATTGTGACTCCTATGGACGGTGCGTGTGTGCGAGCGCGCGCGTGTGTATGCGTGTGCTCGGGAGGGCGGGAGTTTTCAAAAATAACAAGGGACATTTGAAAAACATTTGATTTTTCTTCACGTCGTGGGATACATTTTATCGGTCAGGTAAGATGAATACTTTATCCTATTCACTGATTAAAATTTAAGTTCGCGCTGATTATCGCCATAATTCAATGTTATATGTGTATTGAGCTAAACTTTTCGTTTCACGCAATTTGTAGAAATAGCAGGTGTGAAGTCGACATTGAAAATCATTATTCATTGATGAAACTGGAAACGTTGCGTGAGGTTGAATATCCGATACAGCTGAGTCAAAAGAGTGACTCAGATTTTGAAAATTGTACGGGCTTCAAAGAAGAGCACAAAATAAAGATCGGTATAGAAGAGTTTCTACTTACCGTCATACAAAATGCATGACAATGACTATAATAAAAATAAGCCTGTTTATGTCAATAAATCCATGGACATATTTTTAAGCAGCCTGTGTGAAGTTGAAGTTCTAAATTCAAGTTCAACGTTGATGAGTGAGATTTTGTATCTCCAAATGTTTCGAATTTTTTATGATTGACCGATGAATTTTCTTCGAACAGATTATTCTTATGGAAAAAAAAACAAATTGTTCTATAATCTTTACACGACGGATATTATCAGGAATGTCTTTAGGGGAAATCATATTCCATGATTTGAGAATGAAAAATATAGAAATTGAACTTGACGATAAAGTGTACCGTGAAAATTAAAAATTAAAAATCCAACATTTTCAAAAAAGATATACTCGTTTGGCAAGTTTTTGAAGAGAAATCCCTAATTTAACTACCGTCGGTAAGAAAGGAACCATTACAAACGTTAGCCGGTAACGTCGGGTCCATCAACTGTCTGCGTTACCAAACGTCGATAAACTGACCAATATATACAAATTTTCCGACAAGGATGGATAATCCTTGAAATATACAAATGATAAGACAGTACAAATCTCTAAGATATATAAACGATTGGAGAAAATGCGAGAATTCTTAAATATTATTATTTAGGATATAACGCACGTGTATAGTCTTCTAAAAATATGGACTTATTATTTAAAATATAGTCCTACGTACAACATATCGTATACGTGTGCCTTTTATTTTTGCACAAAACATTATTTTGTTAATTAAACTGTCACAAATATGCAGACTACTAATTGATACAAATTTACACATGCAAAATAATAAACCCCAAATGGACTGTGCAGGCTGATTCAAAAATAAAAAATAAAAATTTTCTCGCAAACAGGCTCAAAAGTTTTGTTTAGGTATAAAAAAAGACATTTTAAAATATGAGCTCTTAATATTAATATTGACATTGTTCTCACCCCACTTTTCGATTTTCCATGAGAATAATGACATGGGAAAAATTATTTTTACGTCTTCTGATTTTTCTAACTAGCAAATGATTTATCACGGGAAATCTACAGACATATTTTCGTAGAGAATTGAACGCTCTACAAAAAAGGTTCCGAGTTACTTTTTGATAGAGTCCACTCGTTCGAAAGTTATTCAATGTCAAAGTTTAATTTTTCGTAAATTTTGCCGATTTTTGAATATTACACCGAAACTATTAGTTTTATCGACAAAATGTGGATGAAATTTCATGTGAAAAATGAATTAAACTTTTGAGAAATGTTAACCAATAGTTCTCACTATAATAATTAAAAAAATAGAACGCTTTAAGAAAATTGTGCAGCAGGAGTTGGCTTAAAATTTTTATTTTTCTATTAAGAAAATGACATTCATTGTAGTATAACAGTAAATTTTTATTTGATTTTATCGTTGAATAAAAAAAAAAAAATTTTAAGCTTATTTCTGCTCCACTATTTTCTTAAAGCGTTCTATTCTTTTAAAATTATTATAGTGAGAACTATTGGTTAACATTTTTTGAAAAATGTAATTTATGTTTCACATGAAATTCCATTTACGTTTTATCGATAAAACTAATAGTTCCGATGTAATATCCAAAAATCGGTCAAATTTACGAAAAATTTCAATTTGGCATTGAATAACTTTTTAACGTGTGGAATTATCAAAAAGTACGTTTGAAATTTAAAAAAAAAAATTAATTTCATCCAAACTTATGATTTTTTGAACAAAATGGTGCACTCTTCACGTTTTCCTTTGTTTATATGATTATATTGTTTAAACAAATGATCGAATCAGAAATATCTTGATTGGTCCTTATTCTAGGATAGTTGATGAGATTTCATGAATTTTGCGGAATTTTTTAGAGCACTTTACAGCACTTTTTAAAGCGCCAGGCACGAGTGACCCCACGTTACCATTTAAAGGTGATGAAAAACACCTTACCATTTAAGGGTTAATAGTTCAAGACTTAGTCCCAGGTTAGAACATTCAAACCCAAGCAAAACATATTTTTTCAGTCTATATAGTTACAATTTTCCCTTTCTAAAAAAAAACCAATTCTATGGCGGATGTGTACGCAGTGATCGGCAAAAAAAAAATTTTAGATTTTTAATTAATCGTTATTTAGAAAATTAATATTATCATCCATTATTTTCTTGGGTACTTCGATAATCAGTAATTTAAAGACCAATACTAAGAATTATTTGGATATTGAATATGTGTTTTCTTTGAATTATCCATTATCAGAAAAATTGGTAATCGTATTCTTTAAAATACTTATCATTAAATTATTTAGTAATTGAATTATTTTAATACTAATTATTGGAATAATTTGTAATTGAATTGTGTCAATTATTGATTATGTGAATAATTAGTAATGTATGTATATATCTAAATTACTAATTATTCAAGTAATTATAAGTAATTGAACTATTTCAATTACCAATTAGATGAATAATTAATCATTTAGATATATAAATTACTAATTAATTATAAATTCCTTCACAATTTAAGTACAACTTGACTACAAATAATTGTAGATGTTATTGGAGTGAACTTGTACAAAAGTTGGATTTCGATCAACTTGTATCCAAACAAGTTGCTCACCAACAACTTACCGCAAACTCGGCGTCAAATTGATTCCAAGCTACAGATGACAAAGTTTTTACAGTTCAACACTGGCTATCAGGGTTTCCTGCTTAACTTTACTAAACAAATTTACAAGCATAAATATGCATTATCGAATAATGCATTATTAAATAATTAATAATTGCAAAGAATAATTAACTAATTTTTTGAAAAATTAGTAATTAGAAGAATTAATTATCTAATTATTCGAATAATTAATAATTGGGAAGAATTATTAACTTAATTCATAAAAAATTAGTATGTAGAGTACTTAAGTATTTAATTACTTGGATAATTAATAATTAGAAGGAACAATTACCTAATTTTTTAAAAAATCAGTAATTCATAAGAGCAAAATTTTAATTACCTGGTTATTGAGTAATTATTTGATGTAAATTACAAGTTATAAGGTTTATTGGATAATCATCGAACATGAATCATCGAATTTACGAATATTAGAAATACCTTACGGCCTAATTCCTGAGTGCCTTAATAATGAGTAATATTTATTGGAAAAATTATAAAATTTCCTAACACAGAGTAATTAGCGGTAATTAAATTGACGAAAATATCGATTTTGCCGATCACTGTGTGTACGTTTTATATCGCCTCCACCCACAATCTAACGCCAAGTGTACGCTACCCGTCACACTGCAGTGCGCAGGATATCGTGCCATGTGCTGCGCAGATGTCATACCGACCTGTCAGAATCTGCCACACCGACCGAGCAAGGTGCACGCGACCTCTACCTTCACACTATGACTCACTCTTCACCATATAAATAAGTAAACCAGCGGAGCCTGTGAACAGTGTGAAGCACTCATTCGTGCTTCTCTCGTCTGAAGTGTCGTTTATACTGGAGAAAATTTTAAAAACGCCGTTTAAACATCGTTGTGATGCGGGAGAGTTCGAAAACATGTGTCTTTGTTTGTCTCTCTCCTATCGAAATCGTAAAAAAAAATGTGTCTCCCAGTGAGTCATAGCGACGATGGAGCGAAGCCGAAGAAAGCGCGAGACGCAGTTGACGCCAAATTCATCACGTTTTCGTGTTTTTTTAAAATAATTATATCCTCGACAGTGTACTCACAACGACCGCTTTACCACGCGGTGCAATTCGGTACTATATACGAAAACTTTTTGCAACTTATGTACGCTAATACCCGCGCAAAATACTCGATTTGTTCGCTGGATTCCAGAAATAGGAAACCCGCGTTCTCACTTTCCGGTCTTTCATTATGTTTTCGCGCTCGCGTCTCGTATTTACGAGCGTAGCTCGCCAACGATTGTTATTATAATCTCGCGCTGTTCATTTGGAGGTTATTGCATATTCACATGCGGCGACTATGCTGTAAACGAGAATCAAACGAGCCACGCTAGTGGGAGAGTTTATTCTGAAACGTTACTGTGTAGCGTTTTTAGTATTTTCAACAAAAGAACGGCGAGAAAATGGGTTCGAACGATATGAGCGGTGATTTGGAACTGGAGGATATATATACCGGCCAAAAATTCATTCTCTCGAAGAATCAAATGACGGTTCGTATTTGTTTTTTTTTCAATCGTACTACCTCTGATTCATTGTCGCTTTATCGTAGTTTTGCGTTGAATCACTTTCTATATCATGGATCTGAAGTTCCGAACGTTCAGCCGAACCCAAAAATGACAATTTTATTCGTTTAACCTTCCGTCTGTCGACTGGGTCTTTTAAGGCACAAGCCGAGTTTTCAAATTGAATATCTCTGGAATTAGAAAAATTGTTAAAAAATTTTGTTTAGTATAAATGGTTAAATAAATGATTGGATCACGGAAAAAAATGTTATCAAAGTAATTCAGAATTTCTTCAGACTTTTTTAACGTTTTTTTTTTTTTTTTAACATTAGCAGGACTTTAACGACCCAGAGTACAGACGGTGTACCAAAATTTAAGTGTACAGACAGTGTACCAAAATTTAAGTGTACAGACGGAGGCTTAATGAAAACTTGAAAGACCCAGCTAATACTTGGTAAATAATTCTCAAAACCTTCATTATTTGAAAGAATTATTTACCAAAAGTATTTGCCAATTGATTGTTGAAGTATATATTTGTAAATATTTCTTTCAGCCGAACGTTCGGAACTTCAAGTACATTTAGTTTGATGAAATTCAATTATTTGTCAGTGTGCGCCGTTGAAACGCATTGCAAATGAATTTTTACTTGTGCTTCTTCAAAAATTAACCTCCTAAAGAATGTGTTCTCCCACAAAAAAGCATTTCACCATTATTAGTCGTTTTTATTCAGGATAATTATGCAAAAGTTTGCATTGTTGGAACGTAATAAGAATAAGCTTTCTTTTGACTGTCGCTGATACTTTTTTTATGCATTTATATCCTTGAAGTTGCGGACATTCGTCGGAACAAAGAATATACAGATGCAATTCTGTTACAGCAAAAATTTTTGAAACCCGGACAGTACTTGGTAAATAATCCTTTTAAATAATGAAAGAAGTTTTTCAAGTTGTTTACTAAGCATTGGCAGGATCTTATATACTTGAAGGTCTGAATGTGCAGATGAACCCAAAAATGACCAGTTTATTCGTCTAACCCTCCGTCTGTAGACTGGGTCTTTTAAGGCACAAGCCAAATTTTCAAATTGAATATCTCTGGAATTAGAAAAATTGTTAAAAAATGTTGTTTACTATAAATGGTTAAATAAATGATTGGATCATGGAAAAAAATGTTTTAAAAGTAATCCAGGATTTTTCAACATTTTTTTAACGTTTTTTGCTTTAAGAAAACATTAGCCAGACTTTAATGACCCAGAATACAGTCGGTGTATCAAAATTTAAGTGTGGAGATGGTGGGGTTAATGAAAACTTGAAAGACCCAGCTAATACCTGATAAATAATTCTCAAAACCTTCATTATTTGAAAGAATTATTTACCAAAAGTATTTGCCAATTGATTGTTGAGGTATATATTTGTAAATCTTTCTTTCAGCCGAACGTTCGGAACTTCAAGTACATTTATTTTGATGAAATTCAATCATTTTTTCAGTGTGCACCGTTGAAACGCATTGCAAATGAATTTTCACTCGTGCCTCTTCAAAAATTAACCTTCCGGAGGATGTGTTCTCCCAGAAAAAAGCATTCCACCATTATTAGTCTGTTTTGTTCAGGATAATTATGCAAAATTTTTCATTGTTGGAACGCACTGAGAATAAGCTTTCTTTTGACTGTCGCCGATACTTTTCTTATGCATTTATATTCTTGAAGTTGCAGTCATTCATCCAAACAAAGAATATATACAGATGAAATTGTTACAGCAACAAATTTTGAAACCCGGTCAGTACTTGGTAAATAATCCTTTGAAATAATGAAAGAAGTTTTTCCAAGTTATTTACCAAGCATTGGCAGGATCTTATGTACGTGAAGTTCCAAACGTTCAGATGAACGAAAAATTGCCAAAATTATTCTCTTGTAAAACAATTTTGAGGATTTGTTAGCGCTTTCAAAATAATTCTTGAAATATCTTTGAATTTTTAAAATTATTATTTATCAAGTATTTGCAAGCTCTTTTAATGTTCTGTTATACAAATACTTTTTCTAATTTTTCGTTCAACAGAACGTTTGAAATTTCAAGTGCATAAGATCTTTCAATTGCTCGTTAAAAGATTCCATTTGTTGATTTTGCGTTCAGATGAAAATCCGAATTCTCAAGTACATGTGCAGTTAAGATCCCGGGATCTTATTGCACATTCCGAAAACTCCTTGGAAGGAATAAATAAAAAATAAATAAATAAATAAATTTTCTGAGAAATTAAGGATATTGAGTCCCTGTGAAATCTTTTAATGTTAATTGTTCAATAAATAGCTTCTTAATCGTTAATTTAATTAACGATTAAGTTAATTTTTACATGACCTCCTGAATACTTCATGTAAAAACATATTAAATTTTCAGAATTCTATCATCATTACTTCAACCTCCTTAAGGGTTAAAATGAAAAATTATGAAAAAATTCTGAAAATTTGGTATGTTTTTGTATGAAGTATTTAAGAGGTTGTGTAAAAATTTCACGACGATTAGGAAGGTTGTTATTAAAATATTAACATTTTGTTAAGAACAATTAAAAAATATATATATATATTTATCAATAAACTTCGTTTTGTTTCCGTTGCTTTCAATATAGTGTAGATATTAAAAAATTGAGCGGTCAAAAAAAAAAACTTATCGCAAAGTTATATCAGTTTCCATAAGACTACATTTAATTTAATTTAATTTGTTAATGTTAATTGTTCGATAACGAGCTTCCTAATCTTCGTGAAATTTTTACACGACCTCTTAAATAATTCATCCAAAAACATCCTTAAACTATTTCCAATGCATTTCCCTGATGCACACTTCAACCCCATGAATTCTCACATTATCCACCAAATTAATGAGTGATAGATTTAGGTTCAGACTGCAACATTTGCGAAACGTCGGCATATTGCTGAAACTAGATGCATCATCCATCCGGAAGCCAACAAACGTTGATGAGTGATGTTTGTGTTTCTTTATATTTTATGTTCAGAGTCTAGAAGAATGGTTAACATTACCACAAAACCTTGTTAACACATTATGAACGTAATGTTACGAAAGTTCAGCTGAATGGAAAATCGATAAATTTATTCCAGGAACAAAAAATAGAAGGGCCTTGATAATATTTGATATATAATTCTTCATAGCTACAACATTATTTGAAAAACTATGTTTCAAGCATTGGCAAAGGTCATTCAATTTTTCTTCAAAAATTACATTTGTAAATTTTTTAATTCAGCTGAACATTCAGAATTTCAAGTATCTACATTTTTCTCGACTACAGCTTAATGGAATGAAAAAGGAAATTGGGCCAACTGCGCACATCAAGAACTCATGCAGCTCCACAATTATTTGTAGTCTTTAGGTCTGGAAATTTTCGTCCTATCTTGCACTTACCTGAGTAGAAATTTGAGAACGGACTTGGTTGCAGCATTTCATGAATAATGAAACGCAATGGAAAATGCACATGGATGCAGAAATTTTTTTTTCCCAGTCGTTCTCAAATGCCATTTTGCTTGTTTTTCAAAATAAAAAATAAAAGTTCAGCCTTTTGGTTTATCGACATTGTGACTTTTGGATTCAACGATTTGGTGGCGTTGGAATACTAACTTTTTGTTCTCCGCTTCTCTTCAGTTTTCGTGTGGCAGAAAGGAAACAAATACGATTCAAGCTCTGAGTCCAAATGCATCGCGAGAGCACTGCCTTTTTGTACGCGATGGCAATCAAATCAATGTGGCGGACAAGTCGGTGAGCATATTTCAATATAGATAAA
This sequence comes from Alloplasta piceator, assembly GCA_946863875.1. NCBI lineage: Eukaryota > Metazoa > Arthropoda > Insecta > Hymenoptera > Ichneumonidae > Alloplasta > Alloplasta piceator. The sequence continues at coordinate 19,472,891 of OX333071.1, read as the reverse complement.
GAATTAACATTTTCTTTTTTCCGAAATCATATTTCTTATGATAAAACGAAATTACATTAGTAATAAGAACAGTTTACATTATAATGTAAAATTATATATTATACATTAAAATATCACACTATTCAAATTGTGTACCATCGACAGAGATTTGTCCCATTAATGATGACAATCATTATCGCCACACCGCAGCACTCGTGTCACTGGTTTATCATTGTTGCTTTTTCTTGGTCGTAAATTAGTCCTAGGATCAATTTTATACCGAAAATACAGAAAAAACGTATGTATTTAAAATAGTAAAGTTTACACGCTTTTTGCAGGCAAATTTAATATTGAGCTGCAAATTCAGAGAAACTTTATGTCCTTGATGTTTCATACATTGAATTAAAAAAAAAACAAACGTATTTAACAAAAATTGAAAGACCCTGTCGACACTTGGTAAATAAGCATTGAAAATAATTATAGAACTTTTGAGAATTATTTGGCAAACATTAAATGAATAGAAAAAATGCTGTATATGCAATGTTTTCGCAAAAAATATTTAGCTATGATATGTAGTATGGAAAGAGCATTTATGCATAATCTGACTATTTTATTTTTGCAATTAGAGCAGCAATGGTACTTTCGTCAATGGAATCAAACTGGTACCCAAAGTTATGGTGGGTTTAACATTCAATGATGTCATCGGTATCGGCTGGCAGAATATGGCACCTGTACCAGATCCCAATGGCAGGGTACTCAGTGTCTACGTGCTGAAAGCACACCAGGTAAACAATGAAATATACATCATGATCGAAATAAAAAACAAAGGGTATAGCCGGATAAACATGTGAAATCTGCCCCCAGCGATTTTTAAAATTCCACATGGCCGATCGATTTCTAATTGAAAAAAAAAACATTTTCCTGAAAATTTCAGTTTTTCAACCCAAAAAGTGACGACATAATTTAAAAAAACGTGTTTTTCAGTATTTATTCTATTGTAACTATTCTACTGAATATTTTTTTACAAAATTTGTATGGCTAAAAATTACCGATAAGAGACGTTGAAAAGTAATGTCATAAGTTTTGAATCTTTACTTTAAAAAATTAAAATAAAAAAGTTTTTGTCGCTATATTTGAATATGTTACTTTCGGGTGTCAATCACGATTTTTTCACAAAAAACTCCTTTCTTGCTCTTCTTAAGGGGAGGCTAAATACCGACATTAGCACCTCGAAAATGGATTCCAAACTTGCTCTGGCACGAATGGATGGAAATCAATAAAATTTTGACAGCATCATCAGAATTATGGCACAAATGGAGCCCCAATCGAAATTTTTCGAAATACAAAAAAAAAAATTACAGATCCGATTGTCATCAGGAATTTGTAATTGAAAATATTAAATTACAATGTTTCTACTGCATTTCGGCTAAAACCAAGAGTGGGGCTCCATGACGAACACTAAAGTACGAATATCGATACGTCTTCGACATTATTTTATGAAAAAAAAACCGCGACGTAAGTTTGCAATCCAAATCACGATGCATATCCGCGAAATCGATGCACGTGGCATCGTACGATATTCCTGTCTCTTTTCCCATTCCCGATAATCCACCGATCAGCATTTTGATCGTCAATCCACGCTTACCTGATTTTTCCAAGTCAGTCTTACTCCAAACTTGCAACAATGAACTAGAAGAAAAATTCTAAAGTTTAATATCGAAGTAGTTTTGTAAGTTATATTAATTGTAAGTCTCTATACTTGTCGTAAACGGTGACATAATAAGAAATTTAGTCCCAACGAATCTCGTTTTGTTAAGACATAATAATAATTTTTAAATAATTAATAATTATAAAAATAATAATATTCACCGAATCAACAGCGTTATACATCGATGAACAAATAAATTGCGTACAACCCTCAACTTAATCTGTCAATAAAATACAATATCTCAATTTCAATTGTTAATCGAGAAACTATCCCAAAAATAAACATTTAATATTCCGTATATTCAACGATGAGTTAATTTAGACCGCTCAGTTAACCCAGATCGTAACACTGTTCAACATCTCTTTTCCGTAATTCTTAGCAAAATAACTTTTATAAAAAAATATTGTGTAGTAACAATAAATAAATAGTAACAATAAAATAAATACTGAAAAACAGGTTTTTTTGAATGATGACGTCACTTTTTGGGTTAGAAAACTGAAATTTTCAGGAAAATGTTTTTTTTTTTCAATTAGAAATCGATCAGCCATGTGAAATTTTAAAAATCGCTGGCGACAGATTTCACATGCTTATCCGGATCAGAGTTGTGAAAATAGTAATGTAAAAGTAATGCATTACCCATTACTTTAAACAATGTGTATTGGACAAGTTTTCCATTACAAATTACAAAAGTAATGTGTAATGGACGCGTGTTCCATTACAAATAAAAAAGTAATGTGTAATGTATGCACGTTCCATTACAAATTAAAATTTTTGAAAAAAGTAATTTGCAGTGGGGAATATTCCATTACAGATGGAAAAGTTGCCGTGCTCGTATTAGAAACCCAGATAGACACGTGTATTAGTAATATGTGCTACATGTGTCTATCTGGGTGCAAATTGCTGTCTCATTATTTTATTTCGCTCACTAAAAGTTCATCCACAATTATCACAAATGATCCATAAAGTTAAAAAAAAGAACATGCACATTATTTAGGGATTCAATAAAGCGACCAATTTTTTATCAGTAACTTGTAATTTTCATTAGATTGCTTATAATTATGGGTAACAGCGTGTAAAAGCAAGTTCAACATAAAGTTGGATAATTTTTGGGTTTGAGTACATTTTCATACTTTATATTTAACGATGAACTGTCTGTTATTTTGTTTCTATTTTTTAATTTAGTGGATTATTTGTGATAATTGTGGATGAACTTTTACTGAGCGAAATAAAATATTGAGACAGCAATGTGCAAGTTTCTAATACGAGCACGGCAATTTTTCTATTTTTAATGGAATATTCTCCACTGCAAATTACTTTTTTGTTTGCAATGGCACATGCATCCATTACACATTACTTTTGTTATTTGTAATGGGACATGCATCCATTACACATTACTTTTTATGTGTAATGGTACATGCATCTATTACACATTACTTTTTTATTTGTAATGGAACACGCATCCATTACACATTACTTTTTTTTATTTGTAATGGCACATGCATCCATTACACATTACTTTTTTTTATTTGTAATGGCACATTCATCCATTACACATTACTTTTTTTATTTGTCATGGCACACGCATTCATTACACATTATTTTTGTATTTTACAATGGTACACTTATCCATTTCACATTATGCAGTGTAATGGGTAATAAATACAGTAATGCATTATCAAAGTAATGCATTATTTACAACTCTGATCCGGATATACCCTTTAAATTAAAGGCATTAATTAATACAAAACAAAAAATTGTACTTTTGTATTGAGGTATACTTTGTAAGATGTGAGAGAATTATTTTACAAGTCAGATATGTTTTTGCAGCCAGAACCGCCACCAGAGGAACCAATTTTGGAACCGGAAGAACCGATTCTCGATGAGACGGCAGTAAATAATACGATTGACAAGAAAAGAAGAGCTTCCAGCGATGTTGGGAAATTCAAAGTACCTTCTAAAATTGCCAAATTGGGTGGACCATCCCATGTGCCTGATATCATTGATATTACCGGTAAAAAATAATTGTGAATTCAAAAACAATCTGGTCGTTATTTGTAAAATCTCTCTTCTATCCTCATATACTTTATTTCTCCATAGAAGACATTTCTTCCGACGATGAGATGGACATTGTGCGGATTGATGAGCTCGCATCAGAGCTAATCAAAAAGCCAATCAAAACCGAAATTATGGTTAACAATCCCGAGGACGACTTACCTTCCAGTTCAAACGATATTTCATCTTCGTCCCACATCGACGACGAACCTGACGACATAAACGTCGAAGGTATCACTTCGACGAGTTGCGGTGCTAATGAGATTCAAAAATCAACGAAGAATGATCAAAAGCAGTGTCGTCCATCCGTGATAAGTATAGTGGTGAATCGAACGCAGAAGAAAGATTCCATCGATCCAGCGCAATCATCAATAACAATGGGGATAAAAAAGGTGCTGGTTGAGAAGGAAAAAACGGATCGAAATTTTGAGGAAAATTCGAGCACGAACGAAATTTCGGCAGTGTCATCGATTCCAAAGGCGTTGCGTTCGAAAACGTCCAATCACGTTGAGGCATCATCGACCGATAGAGAACAAATCGTTCCCACGCGAAGACCGAGTGCGGATTCTTGGTTGTCCGAGAACAACGAATCATCGAGTGACAATAGGATTTCAGCACTGGAAAAACTAGCCGAAGCATCGGTCGATTCTTCGGACTCTGAATCTTCCTTGGACTTTTTGGTACCCGTTATCAGCATCGAACAATTAAATTTCAACGATAAAATCGATGATTCCAATATGGAAACAGATTTGGATTATGTGAACGAAGCGATGCAAACTGACGAGAAAGAAGAAATCCCCGATGACTGGATCAAGAACGAGGCGGAGATGAATTTCATGGATAATGGCAATTCCGTCGAAGATGATATCAATGAGTCCCAGGAATTTCCGCTTCTAACACCGGTGAAATTGAAACGCATCAAGACAGAGCCAAAAACGAGATACTCGGAGCTCGACGTAGTTACGATCAGCGACGACGAGGATGGTGACTTTTTTCCCGCTTCCCAGCTTTTCGGCGATGAGTTGGACACCGAAGAGCCCGTCAAGGTCGAACCACCAACTGATGACATCGGCGAAGATGAAAAATACGATCGCGCTGATGATCACGATTATCCAGATGTAATAGTACTGTCCGACAGTGACGACGAGAATGATTCTTGGTACGCGCGATTAAGACAGAGTCAGTTGAACGACATCCACGAATTTCGTATAAAATCCGAACCTCAGGATGACGTTGAGGAGGAGGAGGAAGCCGAGGATATTCCTGATGACGACGTCACTCGCGAGATTTGGAATATCTGTTATCTTCCTAAGAATAAAAACGTTGATGAAATTGTAAATGACAAAAGTGAGCATGAGCGGATCCCAGACGAAGAATCGACGAAGGATTCGCGCAAGAAAAAAGATTTGCATGATGATCATCGCGAGGAGCTTCTTGATTCTTGGGAAGAGTTTAGGTACGAGGACGAACCATCGGAGAAAATTGCTCACAAAGATAAACAGTCAAATCGCTCGGACAAGAAAGCAAGCGAAAAGGACGCAAAAATTGAAAAAACGCGCACAAAATCTTTTGGACCGAGACCAAAGTGCAAAAAGCTCGACGAACAAAAAATTCGCCAAGAGGCTAAATCGTCAAAAACTTCCGACGAGATTGAACAACGAAAAGAAGACGCGAAAGATGGAAAATCGAGGGTTGAGAAAAACCTGGAAGATTCTCGATCGATTTTTACTGAGGCTGAGGAAAATTCGCAAGATAGTAGACCGAGCAAAGAGAAAAGTTCCAAAGATTCTCGATTGAGTTCGACGGAAAGTGGAAAGAAAGACACGAGAGACAGAAGACTGAGTGAAGACAAAAGTGCTAAGAAATCGACGGAGAATCATCGAACGGTGTCTACCGAGGCCAAAAAAGATTCGCGGGATAGAAGATCAAGCGAAGAAATTAATACGGAAGATTCTCGATCGAAAGCGAAGGAAAACCATCAACCGGTTTCTATCGACGCGAAGAAAGATACGTTAAAGGACAAAAAATCCAGCGAAGAGAAAAGTACGAGAGATTCTCGAACAATATCGATGAAAAAAAATCGACGCGTTTCCACCGAGGCAAAGAAGGATATCAAAGATAGAAAATCGAGTGAAGAGAAAAGGGCGAAAGATTCTCGCTTAATCTCGACGGAAAATCGTCAAGCGAATTCCATCGACCAAAAGAGAGATTCGCGCGATAGAAGATCAAGCGAGGAGAAAAATTTGAAAGACTCACGATCGACGAATAATGATCGCGCGATTGTCACCGAGACGAAGAAAGATTCGCCGGACAGAAGATCGAGCGAGGACAAAAATTTGAAAAATTGTCAATCGAATTCGACGGAAAATGATCGACGAATTTCCAGCAACGCGAAGAAAGTTTCGAAGGATCGGAGATCGATCGAAGAGAAAAATGCTGAGGCTACTCGATCAAAAGCCATTAATCAATCAAATCTCACTGAGGCCAAGCAAAATGTGGAGGTTGGTCAATCAAACAATTCGGAGAATTTAAAGAACAAAGAATTGTTGAAAATGTCGAATCCTATTGTAATGCTCACGAAGCTCGACAACATGAGAAGAAGTCTTCATCGGGATGATACGAGAAAAAGTTTGCAGTTGGTGGACGCACCGTTCCTCGCGAAGGGCGAGCGCAGAGGGGTCTCTTCTAGCATTAAAAAAATCGGTACATCCTCGAACGAGGAAGAAGCAATTGCCTCAACTAGTGGGGCTCAGCAAGTTCCTCAGCCAGAGGAAAACGATTATTCTGCGGCGAAAAAGACGAAGAGACGGACGAGCCGAGAGACGGACGAATTCGGGCGTAAGTTAACGACGAAGGAGAAGAAGGAGCGGGACAGAGCGGAAAAGCAGAAGGAAAATTTGCACAAGAAGGAGCAAAAGCATCGACGTATGAAACATCCATGGGCCGAATGTCTTCCGCCTCGTACAAATCCAGGCAGCTCTATGACGCGTGAAGAGAGAGATGAAATAAAGATCGGTCGTAAAGAGAAGCTAAAGAAAATCGCCGATGAGAAAAAGAGAGCAGCGGAGAACAACGAGGCAACGGGCGTTAAGCGTCCTGCTACAAAAGCCATTGTCAAGGTCACGGAAAAAACGAGAAACGATTTTCTCGCGAATGAGATTGTGGATTGTATTACCAAAGTGCCGATCAAGGACGGATCTCTCGTAAACGGTTTTGCCGTTGAATCCGACGAGAATAAACGTCAAAATAAATCATTGAACGCTACCACGGAGAATCTCGTTAATGGCGAAGCCTCCGCCAACACTTCCGGGAAATTGTTGAAAAAAACGACCAACCGAAACGACAAAGCGTTGAACGCTGAAAACGTAAATCCGGCGAATGGCGAGAACAACCTTAATGATGCGGTCAACGGTGAAACCCGAAAATACAAATCTGCTTTGCTCATCGAGCCGAAACCCGATGAATCGTATCGACGTAAAGAATTGGCAAACACGAAGACGGTAAAAAACAACGAGACGAAAAATTCAGCGGCCGCGACTTTTAATGAGCCCCAGGCTGTTAAAACGTTGGTGGAATCGTCGATTGACACAAGCGTAGAGATTAACAAAGTAGGTCAGCCAAGGAAATCATTGCTTAAAAATGCCTCGTCAACAATTCACACTCGTAGGAATAACAAGGTAATTAAACGAGTATCATTTAACGATGTAATGAACAAGGTACAGCTCTACGAAATTGAACCGGGAAACAATATGAGACCGTGTCCAAATACGGATGCACCGATGCAGACGAAGAATAGAGAGAAAGTCCAATCGGGTATCAATATAGCATCTCCGAAATTGGAACAATTTTTGTTGAGAATATTATGCTGGAATCCAAACTGGCTGAAGGTGCGAATAAAACGAATAATTTTCATGATGCCCATTTTTTTTTCATATTTATATTAATATTTTTTACACGTGAAAATTTTGCTTCACAGGAACAAAAAAGCTTGAGCATGCCACCGCCCGTTGTCGATGAGAGACACCTCGTACCTATGCTCTCGAGGTATTTGTCCTACGAAGATTATTACAATGTGGCCGAGCCGCTAATTGCCCTGGAACTATGGCACGGTATATCACGAGACTTTGACGAGATAGAAAAGAATCCTAAGTACGTATGAGGAAACAAAGATAATCGAAATATTGACCTGGTGTCGTGCCATTTTTGCCTCTTGTAAATATTCTTAAGAGGAGGCTAAATACAGACATTAGCACCTTGAAAATGGATTCCAAACTTGCTCTGGCACGAATGGATGGAAATCAATAAAATTTTGACCGCATCATCAGAATTATGGCACAAATGGAGCCCCACTAAAATTTTCTCGAAATACAAAAAAAAAATTACAGATCCGGCTATCATCAGGAATCTGTAATTGAAAATATTAAATTATAATGTTACTACTGCATTTCGGCTAAAACCAAGAGTAGGGCTCCATGACGAACACCAAAGTACGAATATCGATACGTCTTCGACGTTATTTTATGAAAAAACCGCGACGTAAGTTTGGAATCCAAATCATGTGTTGATGAATTTAGTGTATTATCGAAAAACAAAATGGCGAAATCAAGTTCACAGAAATCCGAAAGAGGACAGCCCCGTGTGGAATTGTCATGAAATAAATATTATTGTCGTCAGATTCTATCCAAACTATCCGTCAAGTCAGTGGCAATTAACGAAAACGTTAATTTATGTCTCGCATTTGCATTTTGCAATTCATTCATCATTCATTCATAAATTTAATTTTGCGAACAGTGATTTTGATTCGATAATGTAGGGCTTCAGTAATAATGTCGGTATTTAGATCTTTGAGAGAAGTTGAAAGGTCGAAGGAGAAAAGAAATTTCGAAATTTCTTTTGGAACTTTTGTTGAAATGTAGTGGAGAATATTCCATTACAAATTAGTGTGTTTATTGCACTCCGTACGCAAAGTGCCCATTTTACGCATTCGTGCAATAATAGTACATTATGAAACAGGTACTATTTTGCTCACAGGTAAGACTATTAATTTTTCAATGAAAATAATTAGTGCCTATCAAGAATTTGTTAACTTTACTATCGTAGTGGTAAATATATGAACAGTATATATTAAGTATTTTAAAATCACTGTTCATACATTTACCACTACGATAGTAAAGTTAACAAAAACTTGATACACACAGGTTATTTTCATTGAAAAATTAATAGACTTGCTTTAAATTCTCGTAGAAACACATTAATTTGTAATACAACATTCTCCACTACAAATTACTTTTTTTTTCAATTGTAATTTGTAATGGAGCACTCATTCATTACACGTTATTTTATTTTATTTATCGGCACATGCATCAATGACACATTACTTTTATTATTTGTAATGGAAGACGCATTCATTACACATTACTAATTTCATTTGTAATGGAACATTCATTCATAAACACGTTACTTTTGTAATTTGCAATGGAAAACTTATCCAATACACATTGTTTGAAGTAATGGGTAATGCATTACTTTTACATTACTATTTTCACAACTCTGCTTTGATCGGATCCCCATTTTTCCATTTCGGCCAGGAAAAATCAGGGAATTTTATTCGCGATTGTCCGTAGTCACCTATTTTTTATTTGTAATGATCCAGTGGACACGGTAATGTTGCAGCAATGTAACGGCAATGTTTCCGATTGTAACATGTAATATTACATAGACGTTACATGTAACGTAACAGTTATATCGCAAGGTAACGTAACAAATCATAACAGCTTCATAACTGTTCTATAACAGTCATGTAACTGCAATATTGGAATGTAATGTTGCATTAATGTTTCTGTTATATTGCATTTACGTAACAGCAATATTGCAGTTATACAAGTGAAATATTGAAATTATGCAATATTATTATTATATTACCGCAATACTGCGGCTATTAATTTACCGCGGGTCCTTAATTTAAGGATAAATAACGACAAATCACTTCGTTACATCTCATTAATCTTACGTAAATATAACCAAAGCTACACTCACATCGTTACAAGCATGTTACGTAACTGCTACAAAATTTGTTTACATTACTGTAATGTAATGAAGTTATATACCAGTTATGTATCACAAGAATAACATTGTAACATTACATGTAACTTCCATGTTATATTGCTGCAATATAACATATGTTACATTACTGAAATGACGGTTCGTTACAAGCATGTTACGTAACGGCTACAAAACTTTTTTACATTACTGTAATGTAACAAAGTTATATACCAATTACGTAACCTGCATATGACAAATGTTATATAACACGTTACTTGTACGTTATATAACAGTTATGTTACACAGGAATAACATAGTAACATTACATGTAACTTCCATGTTATATTGCTGTAATATAACGTGTTCACTGGGGAAACACGCATCACTGTTACATTACTATTTTCATTTGTAATCGAACATTCATTCATTACACGCTTTTGTAATTTGTAATGGAAAACTTACACATTGTTTAAAATAATGGGTAATGCATTACTTTTACATTACCATTTTCACAACTCTGTAATGGAGTCGCCTGCTCTGAAACTTGTTAATATTTTTGTATTTTCTAGTAATTGCAGAAATTACATCGAGACATCGATAGTAAACAATTCGATGAGCTTGATGACAATGGATTCGACAAAATTACGTATGACAACGCTGCTGCTCGAAGTTGTTGTTTCGAAACGTCAACTTTGTGCATCGACGCATCCCGTAATCGGTGATCTTATTATTCTTGTCTTGACCTCGCACTCGACCGGATCAAAGACATTCACCACGATATTTGCATACGTGACGGGCGTTCATCAAACAACCATAGGACCTTATACAAATTTCAATCGAGATTTGCGTAAGTCAACGAAACGTTTTCGCACGTTTTCACTTTTTCTTGCAGCCGCTAACGAAGAAATAATAATTTCGTTTGCAGTGAAGTGCTGCAGTGACCCCTTCGCTGTAATGACTATGACGGTGATGACGAAGCCTCTCGATCCCACAAGCATACAGGCCAACCGACCTTACAGAATGAAAAAAATCTCTTATCTCCGTCCAAATTTACGAGGTATCCAGGCTCTTCAATATTTGCCAAAGTCACCCCTTCGCGATCAAATTCTAAATCCCAGAGTCGAGGATTATCAACTGCCTCGCGTTGACGTCACGAGGCGTCATACGTTGGTCACAAAGGTACACTTTTTTGTTTTGTTCATTGACCATTGTATTTCAAGCAGAGTTGCAAAAAAATGCATTATTTTAATAATGCATTATCGATTTCATGAATGATTATTTTTTCGCTCAATAATGGGACTCAACTTCCATTGTACATTATCCCTCAATGTATAATGTGATAAAAAAAATATTGCATTATATTTTTAGGTAATAATACAAATGTCAGACCATTAAGCATTACATTAGTACTGGAAAATGAAAAAATGAAACATCATGCATTACGTTATTAATGAGTACTTGGAAAAGCATTACATTATTCGTTGCTGACGAAGTAATGGATTATGTGGAAAGAGTTACATTACTCATTACTGAAATAATGAGGCAAAAATATTCCATTATCCATTATTAAAGTAATAGATATTCCAAGGTAGCGTCAATTTTTCATTACTATAATACTGAATATTTTGAATAATGCATTATTCGGAATAAAAATATTTTATGCATTCGCAGTCCAACAGGACAATGCGATAAAATCTTCCTTTCATTTACGAAAGTGGAAAATATGGATTGATGAAACCCGTTCAGGGACTCGATGGTATGGGTTTATGAAATTTTTTTAAGTAAAACAACCCAAAAATGTAAACATCGGAATGTCAACGGAACTAATAATCCCCGTTTGGAAATTTGAAATTAGAATTGAAAATTTGAGTCTAAAGAGAATAAAATACATATATGCTGCGCATTTCCCTTTATTCTATCAAATAAAAAAATGCAGAAGTGGAAGATGATTTTTTCTTTTGGTTGATTCACAGATAAAAAAAATACATGAAATCATTCGAGAGTAAAAAAAGTAAACAATCGAATATGAACAGTAATTATTATTCTCTTGACAATTTCCGGTCAAAGATAAAAAAAGAAAAAGATGCTGTAGGTTCAAATCAGATTTAATAAATAAAAAAAATAAAACAAAGTACCGAATTATATTTTCAAAGTAAAAAATTAGGAATCTAAACAAACGAATTTCCATAGAGGGAAATCTAAACAAACGAATTACCCTGTAAAAAATTTGAGGGAATAACACATACAGTCTGAGATGTATCATTCTTATGCATTATGATTATAAAAAATCATACGAAAAGGAAGATTTCATTGACATTGCTCTCTACATACAGAAATTATTTTTATTCCTTTAAACCATTGCTCAAAGTAATACATTATTCATAGATGTAATGCCTTATTTGAAGTAATGCACTGCTCGATGTAATGTGTTATTCAAAGTAATAAATTGCTCAATGTAATGCATTACTCAAAGTAATACATTATTCATAGATGTAATGCCTTATTTGAAGTAATGCGCTACTCGATGTAATATGTTACTCAAAGTAATGTATTGCTCAATGTAATGCATTACTCAAAGTAATGTATTGCCCAACGTAATGCATTACTCAAAGTAATGCATTATTCTTCGGTTTTGTACCATTCATTACTATAGTAATGAAAATGTGTTTCTACTTTGAATTACCCATTACTGTAATAGTGGACAATGGCAGCGTTGAGCATTATCCATTACTGATGTAATGAATAATGTTACGTTTTTTGGCATTATTCATTATTAATTTAATGCATAATCGTTAGGTTTCACATTTTTCATTACAAAAATAATGCTTAATGTTTCTATCATGGAATTTTCATTATTTATAAAATAAATAGTGCATTATTTTTACATTATAATTTCGGCAACTCTGATTTCAAGATTTTTCTTTTCATGAGAATCTTAATTCACCAATTCTTAATAGGATAAATTGAATCCGAAACAATTGGAAGCCGTTCTTTGTGTGACTGAAGCGGTTGTTCAAAAACTTGCGAAATTATGTCTCATCCACGGGCCTCCGGGCACAGGGAAGTCCAAAGTTATCGTCAATCTCGTAACCGAGATACTCTACGGCAATGATGGATACAAAGACAAGAAAAAGAAGATATTGGTATGCGCCCCGTCGAATGCTGCTATCGACGAGATCGTACTGAGACTGTTGGAAGTACGAAAAAAGAGTAGGAATACATTTTTTTTTGTTATGTCGAGCGTTTTTTTCGTTAATTGCAAATGTCTTTACGAATATTTTGACCATAGTTCCGGATAATACGAAGCGTTTTAAAATGGTTCGTATCGGCCGAGAGGAAACTATGCATCCTGAGACGAAAAATGTTTCGCTGCAGTCATTGGCCAAGGGTCACGTAAAGAAAAATGCCGCGGGTCATCCTTTGATGAGCTCGGAGAGCGTCGAGGAAGAGGTAAAATTTTATTCCACGTTTCGATAATACTAAGGTTCAAAAAAGGAGTGCCATACAAAATAGAATTAAGCAGCTTGCGTGTACGAAAAAAGCCATTTTGCGTGTACGAAAAAGTCATTTTTTTTGCACAAAAATTGATCTGCTTCTCCAATACTTAATTTTAAGATACGCCAAATTTTTCACATGTCCTGTCGACTGTTTCGAACAACTTTATGCATGGATTGTGTGAAATCCTTTTTCATTCAAAAATGAAAATTTCGAAAATGGCGAAGATTTTGCCGAAATTATTTTTCAACGTGAGACATCGTTTCTGATCCAAAACCACGAACAAAAAAAATCGGCAGCCATTTAGCATATATGTTTACGTTTTTTCCAAATGAATACATCTCGGAAACTCGAAGTAACTGAAAAAAAAATGTCTGTACATAAAAGTTGTAGTTTTGTGTTAGCTTTCGAGCGGACGACTTGAAATAATTTTTACGTTCCGGTAACGCTGATTTTTTTTACCAAAAAAGAGGGAAATTATTTTTTTATTCAAAAAGAGCCACTTTTTTTTGGCTGAAAAAATTACAGAGTTTTCCAATATGTCTGACGATATCGCAAAAAAATCGCCAGAGTGGCACGGACCGAAGTTCTAGGGTAAAAAAAAATGAAACCACACAAATTAATTTTTTTTCTACCGGAACCTCGATCCGTGCCACTCTGGCGATTTTTTTGCGATATCGTCAGACATACTGGAAAACTCTGTAATTTTTTCAGCGAAAAAAAAATGGCTGTTTTTGAATAAAAAATTAATTTCCCCTTTTTTGGTAAAAAATCGGCGTTACCGGAACGTAAAAATTATTTCAAATATTCCGCTCGAAAGCTAACACAAAACTACAACTTTTATGTACAGGCATTTTTTTTCCGTTACTTCAAGTTTCCGAGACATATTCATTTGGAAAAAAAACGGCATTTTCTAAAATGTTGAATTACAAAATCTGAAAAAATTCACATAGAATGCTTTTTAATAGTACTTCGTGATATAACCAATTATGGGGTAGATCTGAGATGGTCGAAAAAAGTGGCTGAATTGACGGAGAATCCCTCATATGCATCATAGAGCTAGAATATCACTTGCGGGGTCCCCTTAATAATGCTATGATTCATTACGATAAATTTTCAAAAAAATAAAGCTCATCAAAAATAATAATAATTTGCTACGAAGTTGTTTCAGATTAATTGCGGAACACGATTCGTTATTGGCGATTGATTCACGAATATTTCTAGAAACGATTTTTAAAATTTAGTACCAACTAGACGAAGTGTAATGCAACTACTTAAGGGGCCATAGCAGTGCGAACGCTCTAAATTTGGGTGATTTTCGGGAATTTTTTGCAAGAAAAGTACTCGATGAAATCTTTTGGAAAATGGAGAATATATTTGGCCATATTCGACGCGTCTTTCATAATTTTTTCACTTAAAAATACCGACGCATAACCGGTTTATGCGCTGTCTTCGGAGGCGCAAAAAAAAATCTCCACTGCGGCCATGATTCTGGTGGATTGAGTAGCTGAAAGTGAAAAATAAAAAAATGTTAAACAAGAAGGTATTTCCTGTGCGCTGAACTAGGATTTTCGAAAAATATCAAAAAACTAACAAAATGGCGTCGTTATGACAAAAAAAGTCTGTTTTCTTGCTTAAAAAATGGTCGTATTTTCAATGCCAAATAGTCAATTTCCATCCAATAAAAAATATCCTAGTTCATCGTACAGTAAATATATTCAAGAGTACTCAGTTCAAATTTCAAGTCAATCGGATGCGCTTTGAGTTACAATGGCCGCAAATTTGAAAAATGTCATTTCGAGAAAAACGCGTTTAAAGATTTAACAACGGATTTAACTATCGATTTCATATCTGCGAGCGGTCGCTCTTTAGAAGGCTGCCATTCGGAGAGTATCAGAGATACGGTCTTGAAATTTTCACAGAATATTCTTGAAACTATAAACTGTCCAATAAGGCTAAAAATTGATTTTTTGATAATTTTACACTAGTATGGCCCCTTAATTACGAAATTTTTCATTTAAATATAAAAATAAAAAATTCTTTTATTCAAAGAAACACTTGCTGGAAAGTCGCATAAATAGTCTGGAGCTTCAGGTGAAGAGCGCTCGACGTGTGGACGCTACGCACGCGGAATATTTGCAGAGGAAACTCGATCACATAAATGCAAAGCACAAGCTTTTGGTGAATCGAAAAACGGTAAAAACTTATTTTTTGTTCATAAACATTCGATCTCAAAATAAGAGAAACATGTTGATAAATAATAACTTTATTAATTCGTCCCTCATCTTTATTAACGGTGAATATCTGCTTTGGTTTTGTACAGTTGGAAAGCGTGGATCCGAAGGAATTGACGAGGCTTGAGAGAAACGCAGAAAACGTGCTGTTAGCGGGAGCTGACGTTATCGCGTGTACCCTCTCGTCATGTTACAGGGGTCACATGGAATCGACTTTTGGGTAATAGTGAAGATTTTTTTTTATCAAGATTTGTTCGCATAATAGTACCCACTTCGATGTTTATATGCAATTTTTTCGTGCAGTGAAAACGGCGAATCCATATCAGTTTGTATAGTTGACGAGGCGACACAGTGCGCTGAAGCAGAGACCCTCATACCTTTAATGCTGGGTGTATCGACTTTGGTGCTCGTTGGAGATACGAATCAGCTACCCGCTACTATATTATCCCAGGTGAGACATTTTAGTGGCTTGGAATTTCGAAAAATCTTACAGACCCTTAAAAATTATGTGAAACCGAAAGGGAAAACCCTGCAAATTGGACATCTGCACATTGCTTCCTAATCTTTATCCATAGTTCACACAGCTTCCTTTATCACAAAGTATGGCGATCAAATTTGGCTTCCTCATAAAAGAAGCTTTGTTAACTATCGCAAAACATGAGTGATCAATGTGCAAATTTGACAAATTCTTTCAAATTTACTTCTTGCCAAATTCAATAGCGAACAACCTTGATCACTATTTTTAATGTGCACAAAATTGCAGTACAATTTCTCGCAAATAGCCGAAGTTAGAGTACGCTATTTAAAAAAAAAAACAAAATTTGATAAAATTGTAATCATTCGATCGATTTTTGCGAAATTTGATAACGAATATCCTCGATAGCTATATTAGCTCTGTGCAAAGTTTCAGTGCAATATCTTGAAAATTACACGAGTCAGAGCGTTTACGCTATTTTTCAAAAAACTAAAAATTTCATGAAACTTTAATCCCTCGATGGATTTTCGCCAAATAGAAAACAGCCTTGATAGCTATACTAGTTCCTTACAAACTTTCACTGCAGTATCTTGAAAATTGTGCAAGTTAGAGCTCTTATGCTATTTTTCAAAAAATTCAAAATATGATAAAAATTTAATCTTTCGATAGACTTTTGTTAAATTCAATACCAAACAACCGTAATAGCTGTACTAATTCTGTACAAACTTTGGGTGCAATATCTTGAAAAATTGCAGAAGTTAGAGCGTTTACGCCATTGTTGCAAAAACAAAAAAGTCGATGAAATCTGTACACCCGTTAGAATCGAAACACAAACCAGGGTGGCCACTGTCAGGGAAAACCTGGAAAACATGGAAATGTCAGGGAATTTTTTTGGGGTCAGGGAAATCAGGGAAATGTCAGGGAATTAAATAGTTAGTCAGGGAAAATTATTAAATGGAGAAAAAAAGTGTATGGGCGAATATTTTTTGTTCTGCGTATCGCTGATAAAAAGTTATGGGTGGACATTTTCAACTTCAGCTTCTTCAGAAGGATCATTTTTCAGAAGGATCTTTTCAACTTCTGCTTCTATATCTCGTCATCTCTATTATATTCATCATTTATTATTATGATTATTCATTCATTTATTATGTTTTGTTCCTTCCAAGTATATAATGTAATAAACAATATCAAAGAATGAATAACAATAAACATATGCAATGTTCCTACCGTGTTACTTTCTTTTCACAAAGCTGAATGGTTTGTCAGGGAAATTTTCGAAAATGTCAGGGAAAAGTCAGGGAAATGTCAGGGAACTTTTTTCGTCCGATTTAGTGGCCACCCTGCAAACTTTCATAATGAAGGGCATTTCATTTTGGACAAGTGTGCAAAATTTTAGCTCAATTTATCTCTGAGTGTGCCAAAATTATCTCGAAGCGTTCTTGAGTTATTAACTATTTACATCAGAAACTCAGGATACACACACATTATTTTCCATTCTTCGAAATTATTTCTCAATCATTTTGATTATAGTACAGTCAGAATCCGATTGTTTTTCAAAATGAACAATTAGTTTTTATCTAAATAATAAAAATTTTGTCGTCAAAGCAGGAAAATCTGAAAAATTTCCTTTAAGTTCAACTTTAACCTTGAATAACTTTTGAAGGATTGAGTTTATCGAAAATTCATAAGAGACCTTTTTTGTAGAGCGTTCAATTTCCTACAAAAATATATATCTTTCATTGCTATAATTTACTTGTTTCGGAGAAAAAAAAATTAAATACAAAGCGTGGAAAAATCCCATGCTATTTAAACGGGAAATATATCGTCTTTGGGGCAAGGTTAATGTGAAGGGCTTTTTTGGTCTGATATTTTTTGTTAGATCATAAACTCAAAATTTGGGGGCCGTTATAGAAAAAAAAACCAACTTGGTAAATAACGGACAGCCCAACACACACACACACACACACACACACACACACACACACACATCCAACCGAACATTTTTTCAAAATATGATTTCTCGATGTTTTGGGACATTTTGAACACATTGGCATAAAGATCTCGAAAAAAAATTTGTTCACGAAAACAAAGCTTCCTTTGTGAGGAAGCAAACTAAGCGTTTTTCTTTCAAAGCTCTACGGATATTCGAAAAGTTGACTTATTTGATACAAATAATATGATATAATTCAATTTTGGACTCGAATCGGACAATTCGCATGGTTAATGAAACATTTTTTCTATATTTTCAAAAAGTATTCAAAGTAAATGACATTCATAAAATGACCAACGTATCATAAAAGCAAGTTTAACGTGAGCTCAGTTTTTAAATAGAATATTGTAAACTTGACATTACATAATGATAATTCTCATAAATATGTTTTCATAATTATTCCATACATCGATTTAATCTAAAACGCAAATTATCTAATTCAAAATTCACCTCGATTACAAATATACGATTCATTATGAACTATTGGCAAACCCCTTTACAATTTTTAAGTAAGCTTGGCTTTATTTATAAATTATTATTAAAACGTGTTTTTTTTTTCAACAGAAAGCTAAAAAATTCGGTCTGGATCAGTCGCTGTTCGCTCGAGTACAGAGCGCATTGATGGGTCGTGAGAACAATCCGATTTTTACATTGGACACACAATATCGAATGTCGTATCCCGTGGCATTTTGGCCAAATAAATTTTTCTACGGTGGTATATTGAAAAGCGCGGCGATATTGGGAAATCTTCCGTATCACTTTTACAAAGTCATAGACATCGATACTGTGCAGAGCGATGACAAATTCTCGAACGTCCTCGAGGCCGGATTTGTCTCCAATTTATTCTACACGATGGTGTCACGTTCGCGTTTGGATAGTGCCAAAGTACCCGTTAAAGTTGGCATAATAACACCGTATAACAATCAAAAGACGTTGATAACGAATAAGATCAAAGAATGGTGAGCGATAATATCAGCGAGAATTAACGGATGTTTCATTTCAATCAGAGATCGGCAGTAATGATATTTTCAGGCGCATTTTCGGAAAATATTATCAATTTTTCGAAAATTAATAATTTTGAAATCTAAATTTTCAATTATCCGACAATGATTAATGGAAAAAAATAAATTTCCAATTATCCAAATAATTGAAAAATTTTCAGACCAATTACCCATTTTCTGATTAATTGATATTATTTTTTTACCGATTACGGATTTTTCGGATAATTGGAAATATTTTCAAACCAATTACCCATTTTCTGAGTAATTGATATCATTTTACAACCAATTACCGATTATTTGGATAATTGATAATACGATTTCGGATAATTTCAATTTTTCCATCAATCGGTATTCTATCTTTTCGAATTATTGATTTTCCATCAATTGAAAAATGGAAAACCGTATTTTTCTTTTTTGTCGATTCCTGATTTCAATGAATGTAAACTGTTTCGACTGTTGAAATTTTCAATCAAGGAGAGTGAAACATTTTTTCGTTTCAGCATAGCCCCGTTGGACGAAGAGATTAAGCAAAAATTCGTCTACGAGGTTAATACGGTAGATAGTTTTCAAGGTCAAGAAAGGGACGTCATTATAATGTCGTGCGTGAGAAGCAGCGGAATCGGTTTTTTGTCGGACCAACAGAGATTGTGCGTCGCTCTGACGAGGGCGAAGAACACCTTGATACTCTGTGGCAATTTCACCCCATTTAAGGTAAGCCATTTTGAAGAAAAATTAATTACTTTTTTTCCTTAATATTTCGGGTTGAAATTTTCGTAGAATTCCACAATTGTAATACTGAATCTAATTGAAGTGACCAATTATCAACCACCGGAATTCTCAAAATGTTAAATCCAAACGAAACTATCGGTCCATTTCTAATCTTCAAAAACCGTTAAAAAAAAGTCAATATTTTGCGGCGCATAATTCAATTTTCTCTTATCCGATTGAGGTTTTTGTTTTAATCGCTACAACGAAAAGGGAAATCAGATGATACCCTTTGATTCGAACCCATATCTCAATTATTGTCGCAGTTGACAAATTCCATTGGATCAATGATGCTAACTTTTAGGTCATTATTTTCACCAGTCATACTGGATTGTTAAGACATGCACAATCTAAAATTAAAAAAAAAAATTCAAACGGTTTTTGTTTTTGTATAAAATGATAATCCAGTTCTTGCATCAATTAAAGAAAAAACTGTGCATCGAACAACCAAAAGAAGTGTGAAGAAGAAAAGAATTTGGAGTCCATCCCACGACGTCCTTGGAACGTTACATTTTGAGAAACCGTCAAGATAAGAAATAAAAATTTTCAAACTTTTTAAGTAACCCCGACCCCTCACCAGGGTTGCGAAATTTGTAATGTAAAAGTAATGCATTATTCATTACTTTTAGAATGTGTAATGGAAAAAATTTACATTAACCATTACAATGTAGCGTGTAATGGAAGACAATTTTATTACCCATTACAATGTAGCGTGTAATGGAAAAAATTTGCATTACCCATTACAATGTAGTGTGTAATGGAACAAATTTGCATTACCCATTAAAATGCAGTGTGTAATGGAACAAATTTTCTTCACCCATTACAATGTAGTGTGTAATGGAAAACAATTTCATTGCCCATTACAATGTAGTGTGTAATGGAAAACAATTTGCATTGCCCATTACAATGTAGTGTGTAATGGAAAAAATTTGCATTACCCATTAAAATGTAATGTGTAATGGAACAAATTTTCATTACCCATTACAATGTAGTGTGTAATGGAACAAATTTTCATTAGCCATTGCAATGTAATGTGTAATGGACAAAACTTTGATTGCAATTTTGGGAATGGAAAAATATAGATAAATAAATTATGGCAATTTTGCATTACATTTTAATGACTTAGGTACCTTAAATTCTATATGCATACAAAAAGTTGAACAATGATTAATACGTCATTGCCATCGTCTGCTCCAGTGGAATGGCTTTTCAGCTGCGCAACGATGATAAACGCTCTTAAATTCAATAGGCTCACAGAAAATCACTTTGCACAAAGTATATTGGCCAAAGCAATCGCTAAAAAAAATTATATTTAAAAGTGCAGTTCAACGTTCAACTTTTTGTATGCATATAGATGCTTTTTAGAATGTAAGGTACCAAAGTCATTAAAATGTAATGCAAAATTTTAATAATTTATTCATCTACATTTTTCCATTCCCAAAATTGCAATCAAAGTTTTGTCCATTATACATCACATTCTAATGGGTAATGAAAATTTTTTCTATTACACACTACATTGTAATGGGTCATGAAATTTTGTTCCATTACATACTACATTGTAATAGGCAATGGATTTTTTTTCATTACACACTACATTGTAATGGGTAATGACAATTTTTTCCATTACACACTACATTGTAATGGGTAATAAAATTTTTTTCCATTACACACTACATTGTAATGGGTAATGGATTTTTTTTTCATTACACACTACGTTATAATGAGTAATGGAAATTTTTTCCATTATACACTACATTGTAATGGGTAATGCATTTTTTTTCCATTACACACTACATTATAATGAGTAATGCAAAATTTTTCCATTACACACTACATTGTAGTGGGGAAATGAAAATGTTTTCCATTAAACACTACATTGTAATGGGTAATGCATTTTTTTTTTCATTACGTACTACATTGTAATGGGTAATGACATTTTTTTCCATTACACACTACATTATAATGAGTAATGCAAATTTTTTCCATTACACACTACATTGTAGTGGGGAAATGAAAATGTTTTCCATTACACACTACATTGTAGTGGGGAAATGAAAATGTTTTCCATTACACACTACATTGTAATGGGTAATGGAATTTTTTTCTATTACACACTACATTGTAATGGGTAATGAAAGTGGCATGCAAAATGCATTACAAAAAGTAATGCATTACTTGCAATCCTGCCCCCCACATACATATTTTTTATGGTACCAACGGAATAATAACTTTTATGCCTTTACAAATTTTAGCGAGATCCAATGTGGAAGGCTCTCTTGTCGGACGCGCAAACACGAAAGGTTTACGTGAAGGTCAAAGCAACTGCGACATCCAACGAGATTAAATCTTACATTTTTCGGTGAATGAAAGAAGAATTGAACGAAAAAACCGTAAAAAACAGGAATGAAAGCCTGAAGAATTCTAACGACACAATTGGCAATTTCGTTGTAAACAAATCGAAAGTACAGCGTTGAGAAAGTGCCATAGGATAATGCATAAAAAATGCTCGAGGCAGCGTGAAATGTATGCGATGTAAATATTGTACAAATTTACGTTAATCTCTTCTTTAGTTTCACATCCGTTAAAATCTTTCTTCTTCGGTTGTGTGAATCGTTATTTTTGCATAATTGCATTGCCATGAAATCGCGGTTAAAATTCATCAGATTTCTTGTTATGCTAAGAAATTACTTCATAGATCGTTTAAATAATTGGCATATGTGATAAGCGAGATACCGATACAAAAAAAACTATTTTTCTCGCATTATTAATATTGCCATTGTTATCAGAGTTATTTTCATGACATAGATTAATCCGGTACTTAACGTATCCAGTATCCAATCAACCGGCACGAAAAATTAGTTGTTAATTTTTATTTTTCATGACCATATTCGCCATATTTTTTACGGTGAAAATATGGGCCATGTCATTTGGTCGAAGAGGAAAATGGAAAAAACCATGACTCCCATACTTTTCAATCAGTCAGTAATCTCGTTGTTTTAGGCGACCATTTTTATTTTATGCTTCAGAGTACATGCGCTTATTAAAAATACCGGCGATGAAACTTGCATCAAATGCAAATTCTTGTATTTCGAGGCAAATCAGAAATTCTCAAGCTTGATCTTGAGTTCATCAATTTGAGTTATTTTACCGAGGCGAATTCGGAAAAATCTCATGGTTTTCGATAAAAAAAACAAACACGTATCCGAAATTTCTTTCATCATTTCATCCGAGTTTCGCGATGCGGTTGAGGTCCAAATGAGTTCTTTGCATTCACCTATTTTGTAAATCAGTAAATGAATAATTTTTTGTACTGCTCAGCCATTATCTACGATAAATTAAGATAAACGAAAATCATTTGTGCAGATTTTTGTCAACAATGTTCCTAAATTTTGTATTGCTTTTTCATCCAAAGTTTTTTTTTCTGTTTGAACTATTATATACTGTACGATCGAAGAGTGCACTATTAAAGCAATATGCTTTTTCTATAAGTATTCTGTGTTCATTATTTACCGGAGATCTAAAATAAGGATAAATTATAGACCAAACAAACTCGAAAATTCAGATTTTTGTTGTTGTAAAACAACACTTTTATATCAAGTTTTTTAAAAATAATTAACTGAATGGATCTAAGCATTCTGCGACTGGAATCAAACACAACGATTCGCAATAGAGTCGTAGAAATATTGACGTTAAAATAATGCATCTATTATTAAAAACATTTATTCAAGTTTCTTGTCTATTTCCAAAATAAATGGATAATGAATGAAGTTCTATTATCCATCGAATCCAAGTATAATGGATAAAACTTTATCAACCATCTTTGTATTAGTGAGAAATCGATCAGATCCATTGTCCATTGTCAAAATAATGGAAAGTGGATTGAATATTAATTTCCCACTGCCATAATAATGCGCAATGAATTCAATAATTTATAATCCATTAGCAAAATAATCGACAATAAAATAGTAGTAATAGCTGTAGTTAGTAATAGTAGTAGTATTAGTAGTAATAGTAGTAGTAGTAGTAGTAATAGTAAAGTATCAAGGTGGCCACTGTCAGGGAAAACCTGGAAATGTCAGGGAATTTTTTAAGTGTCAGGGAAGTCAGTGAAATGTCCGGGAATTTTTTAAGTGTCCGGGAAATCAGAGAATTGTCAGGGAATTTTTGAAGTGTGAGGGAAATCAGGGAAATTTCAGGGCATTTTTAAGTGTCAGGGAAATGTCAGGGAATTTTGTAAGTGTCAGGAAAATCAGGGAAATGTCAGGGAATTGTTCACGTGTTAGGGAAATCAAGGAAATGTTAGGGAATTCTTTAAGTGTCAGGGAAATCAGGGAAATGTCAGGGCATTTTATAAGTGTCAAAGAAATCAGAGAAATGTCAAGGAATTTTTTAAGTGCCAGGGAAATGTCACGGAATTTTTTAAGTTTCAGGGAAATCGGGGAAATGTCAGGGAACTTTTTAAGTGTCAGGGAAATGTCAGGGAATTTTTGAGGTGTGAGGGAAATCAAGAAAATGTCAGAGAACTTTTTAAGTGTCAGGGAAATCAGGGAAATGTCAGGGCATTTTTTTAAGTTTCAGGAAAATCACAAATGTCAGGAAATTTTTTAAGTGCCAGGGAAATGTCAGGGAATTATTGAAGTGTCAGGAAGATCAGGGAATTTTTCAAGTGTCAGGGAAATCAGGGAAATGTCAGGGAATTTGTTAAGTGTCAGGGAAATCAGAAAAATGTGAGGAAATTTTTTAAGTGCCAGAGAAATCAGAGAAATGTCAGGGAATTATTGAAGTGTCAGGAAAATCAGTGAAATGTCAGGAAATTTTTGAAGTGTCAGGGAAATCAGGGAATTTTTGAAGTGTCAGGGAAATCAGAAAAATGTCAGGGCATTTTTTAAGTGTCAGGGAAATAAGGGAAATGTCAGAGCATTTTTCAAGTGACAGGGAAATCAGGGAAATGTCAGGGAATTTTTTTCATCTGATTTAGTGTCCACCCTGATCTATGTTTCCTATGACCCCATGCAAAGAAATTTTACAAAATTGCTGTACAAATTGTACAGACTAATGACAACGTGTAAGAAACGGTCTGAATACATGTGAATCGTATGTGGCGTTTAGATTTTCCAATGTAAGACTGTTTACAGTTCTGAAGGTAATTGGAGCGATAGAGAGGGAGTCTCACATTGCCTGCCCTCTCTATCGCTTTGGAACGCAATAATCGCAACGTAAACAGAAAAGGCAATGTGGCGAGTTGCTCGCTTAGTTGTTACTCAGGGGCAAGAACTAAGAAGCTTGTTCGTGCTCAGGGGATCGCGTTCATTGTGTTACGGTCTCTCATTGAGATACAATTAAATTGGACTTACAAAGAATGAATTTGAACGACAATGAGTCAAGTGATTATGTGCTCCAGGATATTTATACCGGTGATAAGTTTGTGCTCGATCGCCGAAACTCTGTTGTACGGTTTAATATTCCTCATTAACCAGCCAATGCTTTAAAATATAATTTTTTATTCGAAATTTTGAATCATCCTGTTTCGAGGCAAAAAATTATTTTTTGTTGTTGCTCATTGTTTATTACTATCTAAATTTAGAGATCATTTACAAATCTTTTTTACCTTCTCATAGGGAAAGCTCTTTGATGTAAAAGAAGATTTTCGAACGTTTTTGTCTCAAATTGTTTTCAATGTCCAAAAATGATAGAAAAAAGTGTGTATATGTGAATGTGTGTTTGTATTTCCATGGAAAAATAAGATGGCCATGCGAAAATGGTTCCATCGATTGAGCTGAAATTTTCAGGCTCACAGAGCCCTTTATTTAATATAATTTTTGTAAAATATTATCTACTCCTTCAAATTTTATCCAAATAAAAATATGTAAATGTCTATTGGGAAGATAACTTGGGTAACATCTCGCTAATTTTTTTTAATATAAATGGACTATCACCAAAGTTTGTTTGCAGTTGAATTTGGTGAAAATCAAATCAAGGATTCAAATTGCATACAATATTTTATTTTTGAATATGGTTAAGAGAAATTCAAGCAAATCTGGAGATGCGATGGTAATTTTTTTTTTCTGAAGATATGCTATCTCAAAACGATCTTTGCTATTAAATTTTGTGGAAATCAAAGGGTACAAATGGCATAACATTTTTAATTTTTTTCAAAAAAAACTTTTGAGAACTTAACTTAAGCAATTTTAAAAATACATTATTGTACATTTTTAAAAAATATGAATAGCCCATCACAGAAGCCTATCTGTTATCAAATTTCATGACAATTCGAGCAAAGGCTTCAAATTTTCATAAATTTTGAATGTTTTTACATGTTTCTCCTGAGAGTATAACTCAAACAATTATCGGGATATCGTTCTAGTTTTTTTAAATCACTAAATACATACGCTAGATGCTTCCTCTATGAAGAAATAAAAAAAATGCAACAACAATGAGAGAAAAAAGAGAAAAAATTGTCTAGTTTCTTCAGTTGCACAATTTTTATTTTAGTACACGTGTGGCAGAAAAACGTCAAACACAATACACACTCGAAGTGCCTTGGCTTCTCGTATTCACTGCGTTTTTAATCGCACCGTCAATGGACTCGGTGTTGTCGACGTGGGGGTACGTGCATGATTAAAAAAAGAATTAAGGTTGTTTAGAAGCTATGAAACCTTTGAATGTTAATTGTTCAATAAATAGCTTCTCAATCGTAGTGAAATTTTTACACGACCTACTAAATACTTTATGTAAGAACATACCAAACTTTCAGAATTCTATCGTCATTACTTCAACCTCCTTAAGGGTTAAAATAAAAAATAATGAGAAAATTCTGAAAATTTGGTATGTTTTTGCATGAGGTATTTAAGAGGACGTGTAAAAATTTCACGACGATTAGGAAGCTCGTTATTAAGAAATTAACGTTTTGTTAGAAACAATTTTTTTAACAAATAAAAAAAATATTCATCAATAAACGTCGTTTTCTTTCCGTTGCTTCCAGTATATTGTGGATATTAAAAAATTGAGAGGTCAAACAAAAACTTATCGCAAAGTTATATCAGTTTTCATAAGACTACATTTAATTTTTTTTAATTTGTTAAACTTAATTATTCGATAACGAGTTTCCAAATCGTCGTGAGATTTTTACACGACTTCTTAAATACTTCATTGAGAAACGAACCAAATTTTCAGAATTTTCTCATTAAATGTGATTTGCTTCTAAACAACCTTAAGGTATTGCCTATAGCTTCTAGTCAAAAATTTTATCTGATTGAAATTTCCGTACTTCATGATACAATAAAAATGTGAAAAAATTCAGCAACTTTTGGCGTACCATAAACAACAATTATCAATCATAATATTGCCCAAAAGTTATAGATAAACTGTTTAAGCAAATAATTATTCAACAATTTTTCCAAAAGTTCTTTTTTTTTCTTAAACAAATCAGATGCGTTAATTTTTTTGAACGCATATGAATTTTTTCAGAATTTTCTCTCTATTTTCAAATTCCCTTTTTGAAATTTTAAGAATGGCTATATTTATGTATTATTCGGCCTAGTGTCTTTGAAACTTTTCAAAACTGATGATAAACTTGTATGTAAAAACATACCGGGTGTTCCATTTTAATCTTACAGTTGATTTATTTCGAAAAATATTGCTCCGATCAAAAATTGAGTAGGATAAAACTTTGAGGATTCAGAAGGGGACGTTCAAAAAAAAATTTTGTTCTGGTCCAAAATTCAAAATGGCGGCGTTAAGATGGCTGACATGTTTTTTTAAAATGGAAACATGATTTTTTTTTCACCAAAATTTTTTTCAGATTAAATCTAACATCTTTTGTAGGAACATTTTTTCGATACAGCCCATAATAGAGGGTGTCCCATTTTAATCTTACAGCTGAATTATCTTGAAAAATACTGCTCCGATAAAAAATTGAGTGGGATGAAACTTTTAGGATTCAGAGGGGGGGGTTCAAAAAAATTTTTTGTTTTGGTCCAAAATTCAAAATGGCGGCTTTAAGATGGCTGACATGTTTTTTTTAAAATGGAAACATGATTTTTTTTTTACCAAAAAATGTTTCAGATCAAATCTAACATCTTTTGTAGGAATATTTTTAGTAGGAAAGTTGTTAGTTTTGACTTGACACATTTTTTGGTGAAAAAAAACCATGTTTTCATTGTTTAAAAAACCTTTCGGCCATCTTAACACCGCCCCTTTAAATTTTGGACCAGAACAAAAAATTTTTTTGAACGTCCCCCTCTGAACCCTAAAAGTTTTATCTGACTCAATTTTTGATCGGAGCAATATTTTTCGAAATAAATCAACTGTAAGATTAAAATGGGACACCCGGTATACATAATTAGAAATTTTTTGTTTGTATTTCAGAATATGTTTATAGCATTTCAAAATAGAGACAAAATTCTGAAAAAATTAATAGGCGCTCAGAAAAATTAACCCATTCGATTTGTTTAAGAAAAAAAAGAACTTACCGAAAAATTGTTGAATAATTATTTGTTTAAACAATTTATCAATAACTTGTAGGCAATTTTATTATTGCAGTGATCGGCAAAAAAATTTTCAGTTTTTTAATTAATCGTTATTTACAAAATTAATGTTATCATCCATTATTTTTTAAATTATTTTGATAATCAGTAATTTAAAGACCAATACTATGAATTATTTGGATATTGAATTTGTGTATTCTTTGAATTATTCATTATTAGAAAAATTAGTAATCTTATTCTTTAAAATACTTATCATTAAATTAATTAGTAATTGAATTATTTTAATTACTAATTATTAGAATAATTTATAATTTTATTATGTCAATTATTGATTATTTGCATAATTAGTAATGTATATATCTAAATTACTAATTATTCAAGTAATTAGTAATTGAACTATTTCAATGACCAATTATTTGAATAATTAATAATTTAGATATATAAATTACTAATGAATTATAAATTCCTTCACAATTTAAGTACAACTTGACTACAAATAATTGTAGATGTTATTGGAGTGAACTTGTACAAAAGTTGGAGTATATTTTGTTTACAAGTTTTCCTACAACTTGTATTCAATTACCGGCCGTAGATTTCGATCAACTTGTAGCCAAATGTTCCTCACCAAAAACTTACCGTAAACTTGGCGTCAAATTGATTCCAAGCTACAGATGACCAAGTTTTTATAGTAAAACTCTGGCTATCAGGGTTCCTGCTTAACTTCACTAAACAAATTTATAAGCATAAATATGCATTATCAAATAATTAATAATAGCAAAGAATAATTAAGTAATTTTTTGAAAAATTAGTAATTAAATGAATTAATTATCTAATTATCCGGATAATTAATAATTGGAAAGAATAATTGACTAATTTAATAAAAAATTAGTAAGTAGAGTGCTTAAGTATTTAATTACTTGGATAATGAATAATTAGAAGGAATAATTACCCAATTTTTAAAAAAATCAGTAATTCATAAGAGCAAAATTTTAATTACTTGGTTATCGAGTAATTATTTGATCTACATTACAAGTTATAGGTTTATTGGACAATAATCGAGCATGAATTATCGAATTTTCGAATATTAAAAATACCTTACTGCCTAATTACTGAGTGCCTTAATAATGAGTAATATTAATTGGAACAATTATAAAATTTTCTAACACAGAGTAATTAGCGGTAATTAAATTGACGAAAATATCGATTTTGCCGATCACTGTATTATTGATAATTGTTGTTTATGGTATTCCAAATGTTGCTGAATTTTTTCGGAATTTTATTGTATCAGGAAATACGGAAATTTCAATCAGATTTTTTGCTGGAAAACTATAGTCAATACATCCTTAATCGAATTTTAAATCTCATTGAGAACTTGAGGCATATTTCCCGAGAATAATAAACCTTTTGTTTACGTTTTTTTCCTTTAAATCTAAACTAGAGTATCAATGGCACTTATGTCAATGGAGTTCGTTTGCATCCCAACGTCATCTTCGAATTGAGCGTCAATGATGTCATTGGCATTGGCAGCCTTCCTGGTTCAACATCTAATTCGAAAAATGACAATGAAAAACCGACTGCCTATAGATTGGAATTGTCGATCAAGGTAAGAAAAATATTGCTCCAAAAATCTTTGATATTTTTCAAAATAATCAGTGAACAATATAAATAGGACATGTCGTAATCCGAAATTGGTGACTTTCAAATCGAAATTAACAGTTCAATATTTAATTTGAATGATTTTTAATTTAAACAATTTACATTTCGATTAAATTAAACAGAGATTGCCATTGAGAAAAAATAAAGAAATGCAGGAATTTATTTTTTATCGATTAAAAATATTTTTTTTGCTTGTTTAAAGTAAAACTGTTTACTGCTATAAATTTGATGGGAAATTCAAATCCTACATGCAGATTTTCCATTTTTTTCAGGACGAGCAAGAGACGACGAAAAGCACGAATTATTTTCAATGGAAATTAACGCCAATCGTGTCTGATGAGACAGAAAAGTTTGCTGCCAATAATAAAAGAAAATTGCCAGCAGATTCTTCGGATTCAGGGGTGCCTCACAGTATTTCAAGGATCAATGATAAAATACAGTTTCCTGATATCAGCACTGCTCAAAGTAATAATGTTACCTCTTAAGAATAATAATCAATAGTATAAAATAAATATTATTTAAATATAATGATAATAATTTGAAAAAATAGAGGATGAAACTTTCCACGGATCAAAATTTCAAGTCTGCATTCTTGATGCTAAGGTCCGAATTTTAAGATCTCAAGATCAAACCTAAGATCAAACTTTCCATTGAACTCAAGCTGGAGATTAAGATCGAACTTAAGTTCCAATTTAAGATGAATCTTAAGTTTGAACTTAAGTGTCATTATAAGTTCATACTTAAATTCAAACTTTAGTGCAAACTTCAGATCGATCGTTAGTTCAAACTTGATGTTGGTTTGAAGTTTGAACTTAAGATCCATCTTGAGCTTAAACTTCAGTTCGATCGAACTTAATTATTTTGACAACTAATGTCAAAAAATACGGTCTAGGAACGCGATGAAAGAAGTTTGAACTTAAGTTTGATCTTAAGATAGATCTTAAGAACTTAAAATTCGGGCAAAAATAACGCAGTAAAAGAAATTTTTCTCCCATATGTTAAAGACATATTTTGTATTTTTAAAATTGGAACAGATGATATAAAGGATACCGAAGAAAAACTGTCAACAGAATCAAGAGATCCAAGACTAAGAAAGCTAAAGTCGAAATCGACTTCTCACAAAATAAGGCATTTCATAAGAAGTTCGATCAGAAAACCTGGTACGGCGAAATCAACGAAACGAGTGTCGTTCAACGATCTGATGACGAAGATCTATTTCTATACGATAAAACCTGGTAAAACTTTGAAAAAATGTCCGTCAAAGGATGTACCATTGTTGATGATGAGACACAGAAGAAAACGTGACAAGGAGAATGATACATCACGTTCAAAACTGGAGCAATTTTTGTCACAAATATTTCGCTGGAACCCAACTTGGTTGATGGTAAAAAATAATTGTCAATTCAGCATTTTTTATTAGTATTATCGTAATATATGGGTCATTCCATGTCAAATCGACCAATAGTTGGAATTGACACCTATCAATTTCGATGAAATTTGGTCAGAAGTTTTCCTTTACCACAAAAAGAAGTTCTACCAAGGAAAAAATTCAAAAAAAATGGTCGAAAGTTATGCAAAATTCAAAATTTCACAATTTTTTCTATTTTTCAAGTTTGTTTTTTTAAATATCTTGAAAACTATTATAGTTTTCAAGATATTCAATTTTTCATATAATAGATAATTCAATTTTTTTCATATAATACCTTGTACTGATCTAAAAAGATCCTGACATTTTCAGGAGTGCCTTTTTTGTTTTTTGAAAATATAAATTTTTGAATTTTGGTTAATAGAATTTTTTTCTCACCTCTTACTTAAGTAAAGTTGAGCAATCATCTAATTTTTTAATTTTAACTCAACTTTACTTTAACTTAACGGTAAAAAATTAATGTTTTTGAGAAATTAAAAAACGCAATTCTGAAAATTTCAGGATCTTTTAAGATCAGTACGAGGTATTAAAAAAAATTGAACCAAAAATTTAATGTTGATCGCGGATTTAAAAAAATTTTTTTTTTAAATTATAACGGGTGTTCAGATTTTATCGACTTTTTTTGTTTTTGCTAGAATGGCGTAAACGCTCTAGCCTCTGCAATTTTCAAGATATTGCACTCAAACTTTGTACAGAATTAGTATAGCTATTAAGGTTGTTTGGTATTGAATTTGGCGAAAATCCATCGAGGGATTAAAATTTTATGAAATTTTGAATTTTTTGAAAAATCGCCTAAACGCTCTAACTTGTACAATTTTTAAGATATTGTACTGAAACTTTGCACAGAGGTAATACAGCTGTGAAGGTTGTTCGCTATTAAATTTGGCAAAAATCTATCGAGGGATTGAAATTTTATGAAATTTTGATTTTTCTGAAAAATAGCGCAAGCGCTCTAACTTGCACAATTTTCAATATATTTCACTGAACCTTTGTACAATACTTGTATAGCTATCAAGGTTTGTTCGCTATCAAATTTGGCGAAAATTGATCGAATTTGCACATTGATTACTAATATTTTTCAATAGTTAACAAAGCTTCCTTTATGAGGAAGCCAAATTTGATCGCCATACCAAGTGTTAAAGGAAGCTATGTGAACTATGGATAAAGATGAGGAAGCAATGTGCAAATTTCAATTTGCAGGGTGTTTTCCTTTGCCAGAACTTCTTTTATGATAAAAGAAAACTTCTGACCAAATATCATCGTAATTGAAAGGGGTCGATTCCAACTATTAATCGATTTGACATGGAATGCTCTATATATAAATTTTTTTAATAAACTCATGACGTTCTTTTCGCAGGAACAAAAACAGTTTAGTGAAAAATCATTCGTCGTCGATGTGGAAAAGCTCCTACCTGTGCTACCAAAGTACGAAACGTATGAGGATTATTACAAAGTGCTGGAACCACTTTTGAAGCTGGAATTATGGCACGGAATAACGATGGATTTCAACTCTGACGAGGGAAATTTTCAGTGAGTATCGAAGACAAAAATTGCTCGATATCTGTAACATATTTATAAATAGTTTTTCAAAAAAGTATAAATAGTTTTTCAAAAAAGCAATTTGAGTAAATCGACAGCTGTTGGCGATTTTTTTGGTACAACGTTTCTAAATTATGTTTATTTTGTTTCTTGTTTTTAAAGATTTGCCCTCGTGTCGTCGATAGTTGAAAATTCGATGTCTGCAACAACAATGCCCCCGACGACTCTTCAACTGACAACTCTGAACCTCGAGGTCGTTGTGTCAAAACGCGAAATCGATTTACACTCATATCCGATTTATGGCGATCTCGTTTATTTCGGATATGTCGCAAATTCCTGCGAAAAACAATCCCACTGTACGACATTCGCGTACGTTACCAGCGTTCGTAAAACAATTATAACGCCATTCACACATTTTAATCGTAATTTGAGTAAGTATGAAGCAAATTTCCGGTTCGTTTGGAATCTTATCAGAATAGTGGTTTACAAAAAATTGCAATGCTTCAATTTCCACTGAAGTATTTTAGTAAAAATATCATTGTTTCAATTTCAATCTAAAAATTCTGGAGAAATTTGACGTAGGGTAATGTATTTGAGCATTTTTTGAACGATTTTTTAATATTTCCATGATACGAGAGAAGTATTACTTCTGTACAAAAGTATAAAGCAGTTGAAAGAATTTTTTTTTCAAAACTGCCTTAAAAAAAATTCTTTCAACTGCTTTATACTTTTCTAAAAAAATTTTCTAAAAACTAGTAGCTTTATACTTTTGTAAGTATCTAGAGAAGTATTATTTCTGTAATAATTCTCTAAAAAATGTTTTACACTTTGTTAGAGAAAAAACTGCTTCTCTAAAAACTGCTTTATACTTAGAAAAGTGCAAAGCAGTTGAAAGAATTTTTTAAAAAGTAGTTTTTAGAGAAGTATTGCAGAAGTAATCTGGTACAAAAACCGCTTTTCTAAAAACCGCTTTAAGAATAGTATAAAGCAGGTGAAAGAATTTTTTTAAAGAAGTTTTTAGAGAAGTATTACAGAAGTAATCTGCTAAAAAAACTGCTTTTCTGACAACCGCTTTATACTTAGAATAGTATAAAGCAGGTGAAAGAATTTTTTTAAAGAAGTTTTTAGAGAAGTATTACAGAACTCTCTAAAAACTGCTTTATACTTTTCTAAAAAACTTTTCTAAAAACTAGTAGCTTTATACTTTTGTACGTATCTGTAGAAGTATTATTTCTGTAATAATTCCCTAAAAATTGGTTTGTACTTTGTTAGAGAAAAAACTGCTTCTCTAAAAACTGCTTTATACTTAGAAAAGTACAAAGCAGTTGAAAGAATTTTTTAAAAAGTAGTTTTTAGAGAAGTATTACAGAACTCTCTAAAAACTGCTTTATACTTTTCTAAAAACTAGTTTTTGGAGAAGTATTATTTCTGTAATACTTCTCTAAAAACTTATTAAAAAAAATTCTTTTAACTACTTGATACTTTTCCCAGTATAGAGCGGCTTTTAGAGAAGTAGTTTTTTTTCTAAGCAGAAAGCAATTTTTAGAGAAGTATTACAGAAGTAATACGAATTTTTAAATCTTTTTTTATCTAAAAATTCGATTAAACTGAATCTAAAATTAAAAAGAAGTTAGGTCGTTAATGGGGTTAATGTTCTTTCATTTTCAGTAAATTTTGTGAACGAACATTACGCCGTTCTGACGTACACGATGATGACAAAGCCTCTCGACAATACTATTATAAAAACCAATCAAGTTTATCGAATAAAAAAAATCTCTCACTCGGGTCCAAAGATCCGAATAATCGAGGCTCTTCAATATTTGCCTTTATCACCGTTATTGGAAAATATACTTCGTCCCAACGTCGAGGATTATCAGTTGCCATTTGTGGCGAATTTTGAAGAATATCCTCTAGTCACAAAGGTTTCATTTTTTCTTCTTTCATAAAGAAAAATGTCAATTCCCATGATTTTCAATTACAATACGAGAGTTGGTATTCCAGACACTTTTTTTCTTATCTTTTCAATATCTAAATGGAGCTAAATCAATCTGATTAATTCTTTAATTTTTCAAAATGACGACAGGATAAATTACACGCCAAGCAATTGGAAACTGTCGTGAGAATAACGAATGCGGCTGTTCAACAAATTCCAAAGATTTGTTTGATTCAAGGAGCTCCGGGTACGGGAAAATCTAGAGTCATCGTTAATCTCGTGATGGAGATACTTTATGGAGATGGCAGATATCATCATGAGCAACCATTGAGAATTTTAGTTTGCTCTTCTTCGGACTCTGCGATAGACGAGATAGCCATGAGATTACTGGATGTAAGAAGATCCAGTGAGTATCCTTATTGCATTTTTTTTTTATTCGACGCTCCCTTTGCTAGATTCAGGGTTGCGAAATTTTTAATGAAAAAGTAATGCATTAAAATTTAATGGTTGATGGAAATATTTGGGTTTATTTGGGTTAAGTTAATGGTTAATAAAAATGCAAATGCATTAAAAAAGTAATGCATTATTATTACAATGTAGTGTGTAATAGAAAAAATTTCCATTACCTATTGCAATGTAATGTGTAATGGACAAAATTTTTATTGCAATTTTTTGGAATGGAAAAATATAGATGAATAAATTATTGCAATTTTGCATTACATTTTATTAATTTAGGACTTAGATTTTTGGGTACCTTAAATTCTAAAAAGAATCTATATTATTATTGCAATGTAATGTGTAATGGACAAAATTTTGATTGCAATTTTGTGAATGGAAAAATATAGATGAGAAAATTATTGCAATTTTGCATTACATTTTATTGACTTAGGACTTAGATTTTTAGGATTATAATATAGATGAATAAATTGTTACAATTTTGCATTACATTTTATTGACTTAGGACTTAGATTTTCAGGTACCTTAAATTCTAAGAAACATCGATATTATAGATGCTTTTTAGAATTAGACTTGGAATTATAATATAGATGCTTTTTAGAATTTAAGGTACCTGAAAATCTAAATCCTAAGTCAATAAAATGTAATGCAAAATTGCAATAATTTATTCATCTATATTTTTCCATTTCCAAAATTGCAATAAAAATTTTGTCCATTACACATTACATTGCAATGGGGGATGGAATTTTTTCTATTACACACTACATTGTAATGGGCAGGGTTGCAAATAATGCATTACTTTTTTTAATGCATTTTCATTAGCCATTAACACTTAATGGTTAATGAAAATAATTTCCATTAACCATTAAAATTTAATGGTTAATGGTTAATGAAATTGCAAATGCATGAAAAAAAGTAATGCATTATTTGCAACCCTGGCTAGATCAAAAGCGAAGTTCACGGAAAATTATGGTATTTCAGTTGCTGAGAGAGACAAGGAGAACCGTTTCAAAATGGTACGAATTGGTGATATTAAACGGATACATCCAATCGTGAGAAAAGTCGAACTTGGAGAATTGGCAAAGTTAGCTGTCAAGAGAACGACCGAGAGTTATCTGTCAAACTTGACGGACGACGACGCTGAGGAAGAGGTAAATATAGATAAATATTCATCCATATCGAATGGCTCATTTAACCCGTTTAAAAAAATATATAAAAACCGTTCGCATCATTTTTAGTAAAAAAAAAATTCAATCTTGGTTCATAGAGTGCCACACGTTTATTAACAATAATCAATCTAGTACTTTGAAAAATATGCTGAAATATAGCAAAAACAGTTATTTAAATTGTTTAATTGGCTGGAATATTCGTTTCTCCCATATTCAATAAAGAAATGCATTGAAATTTTTTTAACTCTTAGATTAGTCGTTGAAAAGAATTATCACTATCTAAAATTTGGAAGATCGGTTCAATTCTTATAAAAACGATAACAACACATAAAAATAATAATATCATATCAAAATGATGATAGATCAAAATATTTTAAATAAGACACTTTAACTTCCAAGCTATCAAGGTCACTAAATTGGATTACAATGTCAGAATTTTGAAGCCACAGAGTATCGATTTTCATGCATTATGTAAGTTTTTTAAATTGCAGTCCACAATTTCTTCATGGCAATTTTTAATTTTTTTAACTCCAAAATCTCATACCAAGATCAATACTTCAGTTTCAAAAAAACCAATTTTTTACAAAAACACATATTATTGCGAATTAAAAGTTAATGATATTAAAATTTCTAGAAACGCGTTCTCCAAGCACGAATAAATAGTCTGGAACACGAGCTGTTAAGTGCTCAAAATTCGAACTCAATGTATCCAAACCAGGCTGTCATTAGAAAACTTGACGACGTCAGGGCAAAGTATGATCTATTGATGAGTCGTGAATCGGTGAGTGAAAATATTATTTTAGTATTATTGAAAAAAAAGCATGAGTTCAAAGTGATAAATGGCTGATAGCAAGAGGATTTGTGATTTACAGTCGCAAAAATTGAATCCATTGGAATTGACGAATTTGCAAAAAGCAACGGAAGAAAGTCTTTTGGCGGGTGCTGACGTGATAACTTGCACTCTCGGATCTTGTTACACGAAACAAATGGAATCTGTCTTTGCGTGAGAAACATGTTTTTTTTTTTTATATTGAAAGAACAATTTTTTTTGTTCTGTTTCAAATTCCTAAAATCGTGTTACAGCGGAAGTAACGAGGCAATATCCGTTTGCATAATCGACGAGGCAACACAGTGTGCAGAATCCGAGACTTTGGTCCCCTTAATGCTTGGAGTAAAAACCCTGATACTCATTGGAGACAGAAATCAAACATCCACGAGTATGAAATCTCAGGTGATTATTCTTATTTTCCATTTTCCAAAAAGATTTATCAAGCTACCGGAAAAATTGTAAAAAATTAGGGGTGTGCCAATACAGGGAGGCCACTAAATCAAAGGAAAAAAATTCCCTGACATTTCCCTGAAATTTCCCGAATATTTTCGAAAATTTTCCTGACGGATTTGTGAAAAAAAAGTTGTGAAAATAGTAATGTAAAAGTAATGCATTACCCATTACTTTAAATTGGATAAATTTTGCGTTACAAATTACAAAAGTAACGTGTAATGAATGAATGTTCCATTTCAAATGAAAATAGTAATATGTAATGGATGCGTGTTCCATTACAAATAAAAAAAGTCATGTGTAATGTGTAATCATGTGTATGCATGTTCCATTACAAATAATAAAAGTAATGTGTAATGGATGAGTGTTTGATTACAAATTACAATTGAAAAAAAAGTAATTGGTAGGGGAGAATATTCCATTACAAATTAGTGTGTTTCTACGACAATTTGGAGCAGCTACTATTTTGCTCAAAGGTAAGTCTATTAATTTTTCAATGAAAATAATTTGTGTATCAAGTTTTTATTAACTTTACTATCGTAGTAGGAAATGTATGAACGGTGGAGTAATTTTTACTCCATTCTTGTATTGTAATTTTTACAACAATGGAGTAAAAATTACTCCATTCTTGTATTGTAATTTTTACAACAATGGAGTAAAAATTACTCCAGAATATAACTGTTCATGGATGGCACAGTATGTTAACTTAATATACACTGACACCGGTAAGTTTTTCTTGAATTGTAATTTTTACAAGAATGGACTAAAAATTACTCCAAAAAATTACTGTTCATACATTTACCACTACGATGGTAAAGTTAACAAAAACTTGATACACACAAATTATTTTCATTGAAAAATTAATAGACTCTGTAATGGCACATGCATCCATTACACATTACTCTTTTTATTTGTAATGGCACATGCATCCATCACACATTACTTTTTTTATTTGTAATGGAACACGCATTCATTACACATTACTCTTGTATTTTGCAATGGTACACTTGCCCATATCACACTATGCAGTGTAATGGATAATGAATACAGTAATGCATTATCAAAATAATACATTATTTACAACTCTGGTAGGAAAATTGCATTTTCCATGGAAAAAAAACAGAAATTGTTTTTTGAACAGAAACAGAAACAGAAACATGGATAATGTTCACCCATACACTTTTTTGTCTCAATTTGATATTTCGTATTTTCCCTGACTAATATTAAATTTCCCTGACATTTCCCTGATTTCCCTGATTTCCCTGACACTCAAAAAATTCCCCGAGATTTCCAGGTTTTCCAGGGTTTCCCTGTCAGTGGGCACCTTGCAATAGCCTTTGAATCGAATCGAATCGATTATTCGAATTATTCGAATTGTTCGAATAATTATTTCAATTGCTCTTAAACTGATCGATTTCGATGAAGAAATTATCCTAGCAAACACAATCCCGAAATATATGTTGTTTTATCATATATTTAACTTAATCATAATATTTTTTTCATAGCTCACTACTGAAGTAATGAAAATTTTAATAAAACATAAC
This sequence comes from Alloplasta piceator, assembly GCA_946863875.1. Taxonomy (NCBI): domain Eukaryota; kingdom Metazoa; phylum Arthropoda; class Insecta; order Hymenoptera; family Ichneumonidae; genus Alloplasta; species Alloplasta piceator. The sequence goes on along the minus strand of OX333071.1, from coordinate 19,433,662 downwards.
TTTTAAGAGAATGTTTCATTACCAACCTTTTAATGAAATGTAAAATTAAAAATATTTTTAGACATTATGAAAATACATCGTTAGAAAAATTAATAAACAAATCCAATACGCTGATTATTAGTCAAGTATAATTAGGTTTTTCAAAAGTTGGACTCTTTTTATTTATCTGCAATAAATTTCTCCCAAATTATGAAAAAATTTTAACGAGAATAAAGAAAAAAGTCCATCATTATCTTTAGTTTCTCTTTCTCAGTTTGAGCAATTACTGAATGGTAAATAAGAAATGATTTTTTATTGTTATGATCAATTACTGTTTTTCTTCCTCGTTCTGAAATCTGGCTTTATTTTCACCTACTGACATTAATTTATTCAATAGTTTCGACAATGCAAATATTTATTTAGGTTTTTATCATAAACAGCGATTGCAATAACATACAGTCTCTTATTTTTTACTAGTATTCAATAATTCTTGTGGCTTCTAATAAATATATGTTATAAAGTTATATAACAGTACGATTGAAAAGAAATAATTCGATAATCATAAACATAAAAAATGCCTGGAAAAATCATTTAAAAAATGTTCTTACTTTCTTTCAACTATCGATTAATATTTCCGAAATCGTAAAAAATGAATATTGCACATCAATATGAGAGTACAATTAAAAAACTTCCATGTACTGAGAAATACCGAAGAAAAAGAAAAAGTAAATGTAAAAACTAAAAAAAAGAATAAAATTCTACCTTTGACTATTAATAGTTTTATTTTAGAGGTGTGCGAATACTCGAATTTACGAATTATTCGAGACGAATCGAATCGAATAATTCGAATCAAGTTTCGAATCAAATAGTTGATCGAATCATTTGAATTATTCGATTTGATTCGGCTCGAATAATTCGAATATTCGCACACCCCTAAAAAAATCCCTGAGAAGGTTTGAAATACAGGAAAATCCTATATTGGGGGCAATCTGGATTGCATTTTGAGTCAATCTTGACTGTAAAAAAAAAATTTTTTTTACATTTCAACAGACGGCGCAGCAATTTGGTCTGAATCAATCGCTTTTCGCGCGACTACAAAACTCCTTCGAGGATAAGGAAAATAATCCGATAATTCAGCTGGAAACTCAGTATCGAATGTCCTATCCTGTGGCATTGTGGCCAAACAGATATTTCTACGACGGTTGTCTCAGAAATACGGCAAATTTGCACAGTCTACCGTTTCAATTTTACAAGGTCATCCGCCACGATTCCATTCAGGACATTGACAAATGTTCAAACACCGGAGAAGCAAATTTCGTGACTAATCTATTCTACACGATGATGACATGGGCAAATTTGGAAAATGTTAAATTACCTATTATCAGAGTGGGAATAATAACGACAAACGATAGTCAAACAATATTGATAACGAAGAAAATCGATGAACGGTGAGGGATACTTAATGAATTATTTTGAAGGTCGATTTTTTTTCATGCAACGAAATGTCTCTTTTTCAATTTAGAATGGCTTTGCTATCGGAAAAAATCAAACGGAGAATCGTCCTCGACGTGAAGACAATCGATGAATTTCAGGGTCAAGAACGAGAAATAATAATCGTTTCTTGTGCAAGTAGTGACATTGAATTTTCGTGGAATCATCAGAGGTTGCTCGTGGCATTGACAAGGGCCAAGCATTCGTTGATACTCTGCGGCAACTTTAAAACGTTCAGGGTAAGTTAATCGACGAAGAAAAATCTACCCCATGATTCTTATTTCCCCGTGAAGAAAACTTTTTTTTGTCTCACAAAAACAAATGATTTCTCAGAATTTGTATTCCAGTCCTAAAAGGCTGAAAGATCGTTATTTGAAAAAATGTGCACCTATGTGTTTGTGTGTTGAATTTTCCTAAAATGGTTGTTATTAAATTTAGAAAGAATGATTTGAAGTTTTAACAGTTTTTGAAAATTTTAGGAAAAAATAAAAATCTAATGCTCGTGACCTTTCGTGATTTTGCAGCCATCGAATTTAGATTTTCGTACCTATTTTTTAGTGTATTTGGAGAATTGCATAAGGTGTATTGATGTTTTATGGAATTTTGAAACGCTTCAAAAACTTGCTATAAAATTTTTATGAATCTCACCAAAAGTAGAAAAATGTTTTACTGTCTTTTGCTAATGAGTAATGACCTTCGTTTAAGACGATATTGAATTTGCAAAAAAAAAAAAACTTCTTATTTTGTGCTTTCAGCAAAATCCCATGTGGAATGCCTTACTATCGGATGCTCGATCGAGAAAAGTTTACGTGAAAATGAATGCAAACGTAACGCCCGATGAAATCTTGTCTCATGTCCATCGATAGAAAAAATACGATGTTGAATTTACAATCGACTTCGTTTTTCAATTCCCCTGCGAGAAATGCTACGATTGCAATGAGAGTCAGTATGAAAAACTGTAATTAATTTTTTTTTTTTCAAAACTGCATCACCGACCTGGGACTGTCACTTCAAAACAGAGTTGTGAAAATAGTAATGTAAAAATATTGCATTACCCACTACTTTAAACAATGTGTATTGCATAAGTTTTCCATTACAAATTACAAAAGTAACGTGTAATGAATGAATGAATGTTCCATTACAAATGAAAATAGTAATGTGTAATGGATGCGTGTTCCCCATAGTAAATAAAAAAAAGTAATGTGTAATGTAATAATAAGCGCTTCATTATGGATGTGTGTTCCATTACAAAAAAAAAGTAATGTGCAATGTATGCATGTTCCATTACAAATAATAAAAGTAATGTGTCACTAATGCATGTGCCATTACAAATAAAAAAAAAACGTTTAATGAATGAGTGCTCCATTACAAATTACAATTGGAAAAAAGTAATTTTTAGTGGAGAATATTCCATTACAAATTAGTGTTTCTACCACAATTTGGGGCAGGTACTATTTTGTTCGAAGGTAAGTCTATTAATTTTTCAATGAAAATAATTTGTGTGTATCAAGTTTTTGTTCCGTCGCTAATAACCTCGGCAGTTGATGCGACGTTCAATAAAATAATTTTAAAAAAAGTTTTTGTTAACTTCACTATCGCAGTGGTAAATGTATGAACAGTGATTTTTTGGAGTAATTTTTACTTCATCTTGTAAAAATTACAATTCAAGAAAAACTAATAGGTGCCAGTGTATATTAAGTTAATATAGACTGTCACCTATAAGTTTTGTTTGGATTGCAATTTTTACATTTACCACTACGATAGTAAAGTTAACAAAAACTTGATAAACGCAAATTATTTTCATTGAAAAATTAATAGACTTACCTTTGAGCAAAATAGTACCTGCTCCAAATTGTCGTAGAAACACACTATAATTTGTAATGGAATATTCTCCACTACCAATTACTTTTTTTTTCAATTGTAATTTGTAATGGAGCATTCATCCATTACATATTGCTATTCTTATTTGTAATGGCATATGCATCCATTACATATTACTTTTTTATTTGTAGTGCAACACGCATTCATTACACATTACTTTTGTATTTTGTAATGATGCACTTGTCCATTTCACATTATGCAGTGTAATGGGTAATGAATACCGTAATGCAATATCAAAATAATGCATTATTTACAACTCTGCTTAAAAATCATCACTATTTATAATAACTTTTCTACTCAATGATTTTATAATTTTTCATGCGATGAAAGTCGTTATTATTGATTAATAACAATCAATATTCTAACAGTAATATTGAAAAAACGCGTTCATCGAATGTGACGTCTCTTTAAATACTTTGAATTTGCCGCCAAAATGTAATATTCTTTCCGATCACCGGCATCAGCGCCACGGAAATGGCCGAACCGTGACGATCAGCTGATTGACGAAGTCTGTGTTTTACTGTTTTCAAATGCGCCTGAATTCGCCGCTCACGATTCACAATATTTATTCGGCAAAACAAACGTCGACGAATAATACACAAAAATGATTAATACAATTGTCTTGAGTCCCGAAGAATACAAAAAAAAGTGCTCGAAAATAATTATTTGGTACGGACGACACGAAACACCGTTCGGAGAGTGTCTCATCGGTATAACCGGTCCGGAGAAGGCCGTTTGTTTTCTCTGGTTCGTCGACGACAATTACGATGTTTGTCTCGGATTATTGAAGAAAGAATGGCCCGAGGTTGGAATAGTCGAGGCACAATCGGACACCGGAGAAATTGTCAAGCGAATATTCACGAGCGACGAGCCTGAGAATCTCTCCGTTCTCCTCAGAGGTACCGATTTTCAGGTTAAGGTTTGGCAAGCATTGATGAAGATTCCCAGAGGTGAAATCACGACTTATTCGAAAATTGCCGATGAAATTGGCAATCCAAAAGGCGTGCGAGCAGCTGGCACGGCTATGAAATCAAATCGCATAGCTTATCTTGTGCCGTGTCATCGAGTCACCTCCAAAGCCGGAGAAAATAAATATCGATGGGGAGCCGAACGCAGAGACAAAATACTTAAGTTTGAAAAACAGTAAAGGACGCAAGATGCAGGTTAAGAAATGAATAAAATATACATTCTCAGTATTCGACGGTCGATCCGTAATCTTATGGATGAGTTCCAATGAAAAAGTGTTATTTATGGTCTATATTCATAGAGAAAATCAAATATGTTTTCTACTTCGAGGAACAGCGAGTTCCTTCGGATATTTCTGGACAGAAGTTCATGAAAAAACAGCACTGATTAGAATAATTTGGTAATGACGTAACATTTGCTTTCTACTACAGAATGAATTATATTCAATGTTTTCATGAACCGGAAGAACATTGATAAAAAAAAAAAATTCCAAGAGAATCACATTTCTTTTCTACTAATCAACGCGTTATATTTTCGTTAAAATTGAATTCAAAAAGCAGCATCAAGGAAAAGGACAATATGTTGAATTAGCTTCCTATGATCAAGTTTCTTTGGATTTATCTATAAAAAAAAGAAAGATTCCTAACAGTATTGATGAATTGCTGAAAAATAAATATAAGCTGAAGAATGTACCATAAGCATAAGTTTTGAAACAAGAAAAAAGCCATTTACAACGAATAACAAAGAATTATCAAGAATAAGAATCATGTCAAAAATCATTTATCTCAAAGCTGTTGATCAGCTTCAAGCATGTATTTTTTTGTCCATGATAAAAAAGAAACTGTTAATTTTGTACGCCACTGAGAATCTAAATATACTTTGATGATTAAAAAATGCTCTTTTTTAAATTATTCACAGCGAGTTCCTTTGGATGTTTTTGGACAGAAGTTCTAAAAAAGTTTCTAAAAATAGAATAATTTGGTAATGATGTAACATTTACTTTCTACTCCATAATGAATTATATTCAATGTTTCCATGAATCGGAAAAACATTGATAAAAAAGAAAATTTTCAAAGAGAATCACATTTCTTTTCTACTAATCAACGCGTTATATTTTCGTTAAAATTGTATTCAAAAAGCAGCATCAAGGAAAAGGAAAATATGTTGAATTTGCTTCCTCTGATCAAGTTTCTTTGGATTTATCTATTAAAAAAAAAAAGATTCCTAACAGTATTGATGAATTGCTGAAAAATAAATATAAGCTGATAAACGAGAAAAAAGCCGTTTACATCGAATAGCAAAGAATCATCAAGAATAAGAATCATGTCAAAAATCATCTACCTCAAAGCTGTTGATCAGCTTCAAGCATGTATTTTTTTGTCCATGATCAAAAAGAAACTGTTAATTTTGTACGCCACTGAGAATTTAAATATATTTTGATGATTAAAAAATGCTCGTTTTTTAAATTATTCTGGTTTGGCAAGACTCCCTTCGTGAGTAGCCATACCTTTTTTTTATTTTCATTATTCATCATACGTCAAAAACAGTCTGATGGAAAAATAAATGCACCTGACAAGCCCGCCACGCGCGTTTCGTAATCGCGACAATCGACGGGCTATCACAATATGTCGTTTTTTTCTTCTACAAACTAGAATGTTTACAAATAACAAGTTTACATTTGTATTTACACATGAAGACTCAGCGAACGGTGACAGCATTTTAACGAAATGCTTCTACGATTCAAGATTTTTCTTCCAATCGTAACGAAAATTGATTGAGTTTTGTCACTGTTCGCTAAGTTTACATTATCGAGCTCTGTACATTCTTTCACAACCGGGATATCCTACAACGGTATCCTCGACGACCCACTCTTACTCAGAAAGAAAAAGCCAAAAGTGAGAAAACCGACCGCATCGAGACGTTCGTGAATTCTCGATTATAGAAACAACGACATGAAAAACGAACATTCAACGATTAGAGGATAATCGATTAAAACGATAATTGTGTTAAAAAGAATTCAGAAAGCACAAGAAAAATACGTGTACGAATATTACGACATTAAATCTTATCTTACAAGGCAGTAAAGACCGGTGTTGGGCACTACTAAATATTCAGTGTGACTAATTACTTCCCATATTACAAATTACAAATGTAATTAGTAATTAAAAGTTTTCTAATTACAAATCACAAATTTAATTAGGTTAAAATTTCGCTCTAATTTTATTTTATCAATGTAATTAGAGTCAAATTTCACTCTAATTACATGTAATTAGGAAATTTTTAATTGCTAATTACATTTGTAAATTGTAATTAGGACATTTTCAATTACTAATTACATTGGTAATTTGTAATTGGGAAATTTTCAATAACTAATTACATTTGTAATTTGTAATCAGAAATTTTTCAATTAATAATCACATTTGTAATTTGTAATTTAAAATTTTTCAATTACTAATTACATTTCTAATTTGTAATCAGATAGTTTTAATTACTAATTACTTTTGTAATTAGAATTTTTCCAATTACTAATCACATTTGTACTTTGTAATTGGAATTTTTCTAATTACTAATTACATTTGTAATTTGTAATTAAAATGTAATAAATTACAAAAACGCCAAACTCTGGTACAGACGCGATCATAACTCTCCGTATGTACACTTAAATTTTGGGACACCGTCTGTATTCTGGGTCGTTAAAGTCCTGCTGACGGTTTTTCCAAGAAAAAAACGTGAAAAAAATCTGAAAAAATTCTAAATTACTTTTGTAATATTTTTTTCCATGATCCAATCATTTATTCAACCATTTATAGAAAACAAAATTTGTTTACAATTTTTCTAATTCCAGAGATGTGCGGTTTGAAAATTTGGCTTGTGCCTTAAAATACCCAGTGTACAGACGGAGGGTTAACCTTCGTACGGGATCGGTGTGAATATGAAAAAAAAAGTTCTGGCCGTTTGTCGTTTCAATTCCGTCGATAGGGTCTATAATATACTAGGTAAAATAAATATTAATGACTTGTGACTCGTATAAAAACAACGTCCTTTCGCTCCGTGCCAAAGAGGCTCTTGCTTCACGATGGACGATTTGCCAATGTTTTTTTTTTTCAAGCTCGGAGCTTTTTAGCGATTTTCTTCTACCCATTTTTTAAGCTCCTTCGTAAATCGCCATTCGGAATATTGTAATATACATATATATATATAAAATAACGTATATATATATATATATAAGTATAGGAATATAATAAAGTGTGTTTCTACAATTTCTACAATGCCACCTTTGCGATCGCGTTAAACACGCCTCGCGAGTAATACGAGATTCGATCGGTTGCATATTTAAAAAAAAATATATATATATATGTATAAATATAAATATTTATTATCTACTCGAAAAAACTCGGTCTTGCTCGATCGTTCGTTAGACGTGATGATGATGATGATGAAGAATTGTTCTTGCAAAGGCAGTGAGGATTGTCAGATAAATCGCAATTTCGTGGAATCTCGTTGTTCTTCGATAAGACGATGACGACGAGTGACTCGGTGGTGTCTTTTTTCCAGCTGTGAAACAAAATTGAAATTTTTATTTTTTTAAATGATAAACAAATTTTTTTTCCCTTCGTTTGTAAACAGGGTGGCCACTGTCAGGGAAAACCTGGAAAACATGGAAATGTCAGGGAATTTTTCCGGGGTCAGGGAAATCAGGGAAATGTCAGGGAATTAAATAGTTAGTCAGGGAAAATGATTAAATGGAGAAAAAAAGTGTATGGGCGAATATTTTTTGTTCTGCGTATCGCTGATAAAAAGTTATGGGTGGACATTTTCAACTTCAGCTTCTTCAGAAGGATCATTTTTCAGAAGGATCCTTTCAACTTCTGCTTCTATATCTCGTCATCTCTATTATATTCATCATTTATTATTATGATTATTCATTCATTTATTATGTTTTGTTCCTTCCAAGTATATAATGTAATAAACAATATCAAAGAATGAATAACAATAAACATATGCAATGTTCCTACCGTGTTACTTTCTTTTCACAAAGCTGAATGGTTTGTCAGGGAAATTTTCGAAAATGTCAGGGAAAAGTCAGGGAAATGTCAGGGAACTTTTTTCGTCCGATTTAGTGGCCACCCTGGTAAAGATATTCGAGTACTAGAATATCAAAATTTTTTTGTGGACTTATCGAGAAAAAAAGAATTACCTCCTAATCTGGAACGGGGCGTAGTCGTGATCCTCATTATCGGATCGTGAGGAATCGGTTTTATCGCCGTTGGTGCTGGACTCGGTGAATTGCCATAACATTGACCTGGAAACGACGAATTCTTGATGTTAGCAATTAAATTTCGGATATCGTGATTGCGAACCTTTTCTCAATAAATTTCAATTTTTTAAGTCAGGTATTTATGATAGGGATGTGCGAATATTCGAATTTACGAATAATTCGAGACGAATCGAATAATTCGAATAGTTTGTATAATTCGAATAGCTCGAATAATTCAATTGGAAACTCGATTCGAATATTTGCACACCCCTAAATACTAGTAAAAAAAAAGAGACTGTGTTATTGCAATAGCTGTTTATGATGAAAATCTAAACAAATATTTGCATTGTCGAAATTATTGAATAAATTAATGTCAGTGGCTGAAAATAAAGCCAGATTTCAGAACGAGGAAGAAAAACAGTCATCGATCATAACAATAAAAAATCATTTCTTATTTACCATTCAATAATTGCTGAAACTGAGAAAGAGAAACTGAAGATAACGATTGACTTTTTTTTTGTCGTTAAAATTTTTTCAAAATTTGAGGGAAATATATTGCAGATAAATAAAAAGAGTATAACTTTTGAAAAATTCAATTACACTTGACTAACAATCAGCGTATTGAATTTATTTGTTAATTTTTCTAACGATGTATTTTCATAATATCTGAAAAAAAATTTTTAATTGTACATTTCATTAAAAGATTGGTAATGAAACTTTTTTTTAAAAGTTATGTTTTATTAAAGTTTTCATTATTTCAGTAGGGAGCTATAAAAGAATATTATGATTGAGTTAAATATATGATAGAACAACATAACTTCTTCATCGAGATCGATCAGTTTTCGAATTCGAATTTCAAATCGAATATCACCATTAGATTTGATTGATTTGATTAATTTGAATTGAAAGTCTAGTCTTATTGTACGAAGAATTACTGATCCTTCACCTTTTTTGTAAAGACGCATTCCTTCTTTTTGAGGATCAATATTTCGTAAACAATGATCACCAGCTTCCTTTATATAAATCTCCTCGTCGTTGACTATGAGACCAACGAAACACTCGTTTGTTCCCGTATCATTTCGCATTGTGTACGTGTACATGACCCCATTTTCTTCCCACTGGCCGAGACACAAGTACGTTCGTTCTAAAAAATAATTAAAAAAAAAATTAATGAAAGCAACGAAAAAGAACGTTTAAGTGATTTTACGTCTTTTTACAAACTTTAAAAAAATTATTTCTAAAATAATAATATAAAAGTCAGCAAAATAATGAAAGAAAGTAAATCAGGTATCAAAGATTGAAATGCTTATTATTTTGCTTTCTTTATTAGCACACAAAATTCTTAATTGAATTAATAGCTCTCCTACATTTTGAACTAAGTGGGTTTCATCATTTTAATTAATATGTTTACTAAATTTTCGAGGACGTTAAGGCAATAATTAAATTGAAGCTGAATCAAATTAGTCCGTGGTGGGAGTTGGAGTTAATTGACATTGAAACTGACTGAGGTCACTTTGACCCCAAAGTGTTGAGGGTTAAAAAAGTTCAATTGGATTGAATTGTCTGCAAGTTGGATATTTTACTATGTCTTGAAGAGAATACAATTTTCTTCTGAGAAAAGGAATGAGCGAGACAAAAAACGCTGAAAAAAGTATTGAATTCCACGATTGATGTATTCTTACCTTCGTACAATTCGCCGGATTCGCAATCTGTCACCTTGTAGTACATTATTTCACGAGTGTTGCAGTTGCTGCTCAATTCAGCACACGTTCCAGGCAAATCTGTTATCCTTCCCATATATTTTCCTGTTATTGGACACGGTGATTCCACCAATCTTTCGAGACCTGTACCATTAAATTACCGTTTATTTTATTATTATAATTATAATTATTATAATCATTATTATTATTATTAATATCAATTAATAATGATAAAAATTGGCAATGAATCAAAATTCTAATAGTAATAAAGTATAATTGATATTAATCAATGAGTAATTATTAACGAATCATTATTGATAAATATAAAACATTATATATGGGTCATTCGATGTCAAATCGACCACTTTCGAACCCGATACCTTGCGATTTGGCTTTTTTTCCTTTTCTACCCCATTAAAAACATTTTTCAGGTAATTTTCAAATTCTTTTACCCAACCCCAAAAAAAAAAAAACTTCTTTTGCAAATATCTATAACTGCTTCAAAAATTGACTAATTGGGACGTTTTGTCTTTAAAAATGTTCGTCTTTGAATGTACTTAAAAAAATGTTAAGATGTGGAATTTTACGAAATTTTTCACTTTTACGAGAAAAATCATCTTTTTCTCGATGTTCGCCATGTTTTATTTTTTGTTTTCACTGAACGAATACTTTGATCAATTTTTTTCACTTTTTTTGAACAAAAATCAAAATTTTTTCGAGGGTACCACTTTCTATTTTTTTGTCCTTCTCAATTTTTCAAACGGTGAGGTCCTTTTTAAATCCTCAAAAATTTTTAGAGCGCATTTTGTGAAATAAGCCCAGCTGGGAAATTTTTGTTTCTTTTCAAACGATACAAAAATAGATGAAAATGTCAGCCCACTCTATGTTGGCCGGCATTTTTTCCAGAATTGATCAAAGTATTTTTTGAATGAAAAAAAAAAATGGCGAACTTCGAGAAAAAGATGATTTTTCTCGAAAAAGTGAAAAATGTCATAGATTTTAACATCTTGAAATTATTTTGCATCTTTTTTTGGAAAGTACATTTATAGACGAAAATTTTTAAAAAAACGTCCCAATTAGTCAATTTTTGAAGAAGTTACAGCTACTTAAAAAAAAGTTTTTTTTAGTTGGGTAAAAAAAATTGAAAATTTCCTAAAAAATGTTTTTAATCGGGCATAAAGGGGGAAAAAAAATCAGCTAAATCGAAAGGGGTCGGGTTTAATAGTGGTTGTTTTGACATGGAATGCCCTATATTAAACTTACGTTTCAAAGATTCAATTTTATTTTTTAACAATACTCACGGGCTTGGGTCATCCAGTCTGCAAGATCCAAATTCTGATCGTCGCACAAATCTGACTGATAAATCGGACTTGACAGAGTACCTGGAAAAAAAAAATCATACATTATTTTCTCCAGTCTAATTGCCAAATTCTCGATAAATGTTTTACTTCAAATGGTCCTACGTACCAATTTTAAATTCCAAAACATTCTCGCTTCTCTGTCTCATCATGAGACAAACGTAGGCTTCTTGTTCGCTAAAAAAAAAAAAAATTAATTGATGTATTTTTTTTTAAATCGAATTATTTAAATCACATTTTTTTGTAGCTATGTTAATTACCAATGGTCCTTTGAGTAAACTACGAAACGGCCAGTTTCGTCGTTCGAATCGACAGTGACGAATGTATAACTGTGATAACCGTTGAGATCGTTGAATGTCATCGTTCCGTTTATAATCAAAGATTCTTCCCATTCGCCCTGAGCCCATTTTGGGTAACTGTAAGCAATTTTATAATTATATTAAAGATATTGGGAAGTTGCAATAAAATCGAGGTGATCAAATGAAAAAAAAATATTTTATCAATGGACAAAATAAAAAATCTAAAAAAATAAAAATAAAAAATAAAGAAAATACTATATCAATGGACAAAAATAAAAAATATTTCGAAAAATAAAATAAAATTTTTACTCACGACGCAACGTGCGTTTTCACGTAATCAGGGGTATTCTTTAGATTAGTGGCTTTGCTGAGTATGAGAGTCTCGTAGCCACTCGTTGAATTCTCGAGATTCTGAGTGCAACTCGAATCGCTGCTGAACGATAAGTACGTTTTGCCTTTTTTGATGTCCGAATGGTACAGCTGTTTGAGAAAATATATAATTGTTACATTTATGCATAATATATTAATTATATATTAATAATGTCCCAAGAATAGTGAAAAAGTGATGAACGGCGAAGTAGGAAGGAATGTATCCCAGTGAACACGTTATGTTGCCGCAATGTAACATGGAAGTTACATGTAATGTTACAATGTTATCTCTATGTAACGTTGCTGTTATATAACATGCAAGTAACAATGTTATGTAACATTTGTTACATGTAGGTTACATAACTGCAATATAACTTTGTTACATTACAGCAATGTAACATATGTTATATTGCGGCAATATAAATTTGTTACATTACAGTAACGTAGCAAAGGTTATATTGCGGCAATATAACATGGAAGTTACATGTAATGTTACAATGTTATTCCTATGTAACGTTGCTGTTATATAACGTGCAAGTAACATGTTATGTAACATTTGTTACATGTAGGTTACATAACTGCTATATAACCTTGTTACATTACAGTAATGTAACATATGTTCTATTGCGGCAATATACCATAGAAGTTACACACTGTAAACATTTTTACTACGAGGGGTCAGGGTCGCGAAATTAAGTTATGAGGGATGACGTAAGTTATGAGGGGTCAGGTATTTTGGAATAAAGTTTTGAGAGTTCACATGACACTAGGGGTCAGAGGCCCCCAAATTAAGTTATGAGAGGTCACTTAACTTATGAGAGGTCACAGCTCTTTCAAACATGTTTTGAGGGCTTACATAATTTATGAGAGGTTAGAAGCTCTGAAATTAAGTTATGAAGGGTAACGTAAGTTATGAGGGTTCAGGTATTCTGGAATAAAGTTTACATAACTTATGAGGGGTCAGGGGATTGGAATTCGCAAATAAAAAAACGAACTTTCATGGTTTATTGCTCATTCAAATGCATATACTATTATTATTATTATTATTATTATTATTATTATTATTTTACTACCATTATTATACTACTATTATTTGTTCGGCACTCCAGCATTCATATATTATACAAGTAGAGAGAATTCATAAGTAGTCGGTAGCGTAATCGGTAGCGTGTTAGGTAGATAGGTAGGGTCGAGGGTTCGATTCCCAGTCTCTGAGAAAAGTTAGATCAGACAATTCGTGCAGATTTTTTTTTCTATGAATCTCTTTCGGGCCGGTAAACTATGCATATTAAATTATATTGCGAGAGCTATATATTTTTTATAACATGTTTAACAACAATTAATTCTATTTACAGTAACGTAACACAATTACATAACTGTTACGTAACTGTTACATAACTGTTACATAACTGTTACATAACTGTTACATAACTGTTACATAACTGTTACATAACTGTTACATAACTGTTACATAACTGTTACGTAACTGTTACATAACTGTTACGTAACTGTTACATAACTGTTATGTAACAATGTTACATTGCTGAGTAGGAAATTGTAACTTACATGTAACTTACATGTAACGTCCATGTAAAGTTACATGTTACAAACGGCAACGCTATTCTCCAATAATTTTGAGCCTCAAGAGAATTCATTATCGAGTAAAAAAAAAACTGTCTCGTTCTGCATTGTTAGTATTTCAAGTACTGCAATTTTGGATTTAGTTTTTCGAAAAAGTTGTAAATTGATGGGAATACGAATACAAATGTGTGGGCTTAAGGTTTTGCACAGACTGATTTACTGTAGGAAACAAGAGTCAATGAGCTTTGAGAAGTTTGAATCTGAAAAACAGGAAAATGGCAATTTCGAAGCATTTCTGTATGAATGCGGTAAAAAAAATCTGATGAGCTTTACTTTTTGCGTCAGGAATTTTTTTCACGAAGGAGATAAATAAATCTTGATGGATAGTTTAATTAAAGAAAAACGTTATCGGAACAGCACTGATACATAAATTACAATAATGAAATTGTGAGGCCGGAAAAATTGCAATAGTCGCGATTAATCTGGATTGTCCGATGTATTATCAAGAATCTGAATTTGTTGATCGAAAAAATGTATCTTAACCCTTACTTGACACACTTCTGCAAAATAACGTACTTGACACACTGGGGTCATTCATACCCCAGTGACAAAAATTCTTATAAAAAGTATACCATTTAATATTTTAACTTGCAAATTTTTTTAGAACATTTTTAGAGGTTACTCCCCAAAGTTATTCAGGATTTATAGAAAAATATCAAAGTTAAACATGATAAAAAAATTAAAATATCAAAAAAATCTGAAAAAAATGACAACTTTTACGAAAATATCATAAATTTTTTATTTTCCGACAAAAATGCTTGAAAATTTAACTGAGTTTGCTTAATATATAGCACTACGAGAAAAAAAATAGTAGTAGTAAAATAATATAACAGGATAATGACAGATGTCGCCATAGGTCCCATTTTTTTAAATTTAGGGATTTAAAATCAAGGAAATTCAGTTAATCAATAATAAAAAGGACATTTCAAATTTTACTTACACCACATCGATACTGAGGTCTTCTTTCTCCTCCCTCTCGTGTGTCCAGAAGTGCGATGTATCTCGAGCCATCGGGTCCACCGGGCCAGCTTCCCAAACAATTAAATGTAATGTCTGTGAAAATATTTGAAAAGAAGAACAAAATAAAAATTCATGTTTCAAGTGACGAAAAAAAAACGCAAACCTTTGCGTCATCAACTTTAATTCAATTTACCCTTCATTATATTTAATCCGTAAACTCCAATTTACTTGATCATTCATAAACTTCAATTTACTTCACAATTCATAAACTTCAATTTACTTCAAAATGCATAAACTTTAATTGACTTCATAAACTTCAATTGACCTCATAATTCATAATCTTTAATTAACTTCACAAACTTCAATTTACTTCATAATTCATAAACTTCAATTTACTTCATAATTCACAAACTTCAATTTACTCCATAATTCATAAACTTCAATTTACTTCATAATTCATAAACTCCATTTTACCTCATAATTCATAAACTTCAATTTACTTCATAATTCATAAACTTCAATTTACTTCATAATTCATAAACTCCATTTTACGTCATAATTCATGAACTTCAATTTACTTCATAATTCATAAACTTCAATTTACTTCATAATTCATAAACTCCAATTTGCGTCATAATTCATAAACTTCAATTTACTTCATAATTCATAAACTCTTCATAATTCATAATTCATAAACTTCATTTTACTCGATAATTCATAAACTTCAATTTACTTCATAATTCGCTAACTTCAATTTACTTCATAATTCACAAACTTCAATTTATTTCATAATTCGTAAACTTCAATTTACTTCATAATTTCTAAGCTTCAGTTTACTTCATAATTTGTAAACTTCAATTTATTATATTTAATTCATAAACTTCAATTTACCCTCAACGTGAGATTAAATTGGAGTCATTGAGAAATCAACAGAACCGGATTTAAAAAATGACATTTTGAAATTTCGAATCCTTAATTGATTTCATCGATTCGGGAATTTGATTACGAAAATGTTGATCAGATCGTCAAGGGCGCCCCTTTGAATGAATGTGCGAGAATCGCGGAATGTTGTTAAGAAGCGGTGAAGAAAAAAAAAATAAAATTCAACAAAACATGTGGAAGAGCAATTCGCGACGCGATCAAAATCGGAACGGCTTGCGAGAGAGGGCACAGTGGATAAAATGGAGAAATAAAACGAAATTTACGATATAAATCGACACAAAATCGAAATAACATTGAGAACGAAAAAAAATACCACCATCGCCGGTGGTGTGGAAGTAGTTTCGGCGAAGAGAGAGAGAGAGAGAGAGAGAGAGAGAGAGAGAGAGAGAGAGAGAGAGAGAGAGAGAGAGAGAGAGAGAGAGAGAGAGAGAGGGAGAGAGAGAGATGAGAACATAAAAAATATAAAATAAAATAAAAATAACAGATCGTCGATTAACCCTCGCGAGTTATTGGATCCGCGATGCCAAGGAGAAATCGCCGCTCGGGATGGGCATGCATATGCATAAGCGAGAAGATCCAATTACGCGAGAATCGTCGGAGAGGTTGAGCGAGATCCTGATCGACAGCGATGGGAAAAAAAAGTCGAATTCTCGTGATCTATCGAACGTGCCGAATAAATATTGCGCGAGCATTTGGTGTTAAGAATTAAATTGTGAGAAGATAAAAAAAAACACAAAAATTGTAAAGATTGTTAATTTGCAGCGAAACGATAATATAAATGCATGAAAAAAGGGTGGAAACTGATGAGAATTCAAGTGAGAATAAATGTCAAATTAAAGAGTTAATCAAATATTAAAAATTGTAATGTTGATGGTTCACATTTGAATTACTAAGATGTTAATTAAGGTATTCGAGACGTTATACCAAAATGATGTTAAAAATATGAAAGTATTGTCCAAATACTCCGCAAATATTCCCAAACGATTAGGAAGCTCGTTATTGAAAAATCTTAATTTCAAAATGTCCATAAAACATGTAGACTGATTGGACGCCAAACGTTTTTGTCGATTGATTATCAATCGTTCTGATGTTAAAAAAATAAATCAATGGCAGATCAACGAAATCCCTGTACGATTAAGATTTTTCAACAACGAGCTTCACTGCAAAAAATCATGAAGTTGTAAAATATGAAGGTAAAAATATGCATATGGGGCATTCCATACCAAGTCGACCTGAGCGTGACCCTCGACCTCTCTGATTTTCGTTTACGATTTTTCATATGATTCTTCCAACTCAAAATAGCATTCAGAATTTTTTTCAGATTTTTAAAATCAAATTTGAGTACATTATGAATTTTTGAACATTTTTTTCGAAAACCTCGAGGGCCGTAATTTAAAAATCTGAAAAAATTCTCAAAAATCCGGTGTTAAAAATGAAAATTTTCGACCCAAAATTTATGATGTCCAGGAATTCCTTTCCACCTCGATTTTAGGTTTTTATGAAGAAAACTTAAAAAAAAAAAATAGATGCAAAAATTGATCTACCGTGAAAAGTGGCTTGAATATTTCTATGGTTAACCAACAATTACCAAAAACAGTAGGTTAATTTCTGCATCTATTTTTTTTACGTTTTCTTAATAAAAACCTAAAATCGAGGTGGAAGCGAAAGCCTGGACATAATGAATTTTGGATAAAAAATGTTCATTTTTGACACCGGATTTTTGAGAATTTCTTTAGATTTTTAAATAACGTACTTAAATTTGGTTTTAAAAATCTGAAAAAAATTCTGAATGCTATTTTGAGTTGGAAGAATCATATAAAAAATCGTAAACGAAATCAGCGAGTTCGAGGGCCACACTCAGGTCGACTTGGTATGGAATGCCCATATATAGTGTACTATATTTCATATACATGTGTGCAGTAATATTCCAATAAATGTATTAATATTCTAAAATGAATTTTAATTTTCCGAGTTCATTCTCTCAATTTCAATGTACAAATATTGAATTTAAGTTAAAATTGTTCATTTTCCAATCGATGTCTATTAATTTCGATTTCGTATAATGTTATTGAAATTTAATAAGCAAAAGAATATGAAATTTCACTAACAAGTGTATTAAATATAATAACATTTTTTACAGTGTTGCTGGTCGTCTCAAAATTATCACTCAATATTTTGACAATGAATATCTGTCGTTATAAAAAAATTCATATTTTTAACATCATTTTGGTCTATAACGATTCAGCTATCAATTGATACTACAAAAATGAAAAATAATTTATATACATTGAATGTGGGACAAAAACAACACAAAAAAGCACGAAAACGAGCAAACAGATGCTCACTCATGTCCGGCGAGATCCTCGTTTTATCGTTTCCATCATCACGTTTATCAGTCGCAAAATCCACCCTACCGTGACTCTCGAACGAGCATCTCTTGAACTGTAGCCTCAGAATCGAGCCGTCCGGACAATTGTCAAAATCCGACGAGAACGTGTTGCATTCGATTTTCTCCTCGGAACCGTCGTTTATGTCGTACTTGTAATGATAACGTCCGGCGATCGGACAAAATTCGTTTCTGATGGGAATACCACCGATTTCTTTGGTACCTGAAAGAAGAAAAAATCCAAGATTAGAAAAATTCATTGCAATTAAGAAATTTTCAGAATTAAGGCCCAAATTTAAAGATCTTAAGATCTATCATAGGATCGATCTTGAGATCAAACTTAAGATCGAACTTAAGTTCCAATTTAAGATGAACCTTAAGTTGAACTTAAGTGTCATTATAAGTTCATACTTAAGTTTAAACTTTATAGTGCGAACTTCCGATCGATCTTAAGTTCAAACTTTTCGTTGAACTCAAGCTGGAACTTGAGATCGAATTTAGGTTCCAATTTAAGATGAATCTTAAGTTTGAACTTGAGTGTCATTATAAGCACATACTTAAGTTTAAACTTTAGTACGAACTTCCGATCGATCTTAAGTTCAAACTTAAATTTTGGTTGAAGTTTGAACTTGAACTTGAACTTAATTGTCATTATAAGTTCATACTTAAGTTTAAACTTTAGAGCGAGCTTCCGATCGATCTTAAGTTCAGACTTAAATTTGGGTTGAAGTTTGAACTTGAACTTGAACTTAAGTTCGATCGAATCTCATTATTTTGACAACTAATGTCAAAAGACACGGTCGATAGATACGATGAAAGAAGTGTGAACTTAAAGATCGATCTGAAGTTCGCACTAAAGTTTGAACTTAAGTATGAACTTATAATGATACTTAAGTTCAAACTTAAGATTCATCTTAAATTGGAAATTAAGTTCGATCTTAAGTTCCAACTTAAGTTCCATGGAAAGTTTGATCTTAAGATAGATCTTAAGAACGTGAAATTTGGGCCTAGGAAATATGAACGATCTCGGTTCACGGGATAGAGAACCAATAAGTATAAATCTTGGAGGATACCTCGACCTCAATAATCCGCAAACTCAGCTCTGACAGATTTTTTTTTGCATGACATATTTCATATAAAGTATATATTATGTAATTATATAAATTACATTGAATTATATTATATTTTATATGTTTATATAAAGTATATATTAAGTTTATATATTTTTGCATATCCAAAGGAATCCAGGAAACTTTCGATTCTGTTTCACATTTGCTTCATGATTTTTTCCTATGATCGCACCGGGGGTAAAAATCAATATTAATTTTTTCAGGTTCTTTTCGAACAGCGGTTACTTTTTAAAAATTTTAATTTCATTAAACTGAAACGCAAAAAACGCAAAAATTAAATCTGAAAAAATTCTCAAAACGCCAAAACTTTTTTTATTCATACGACGCACGTGGATCTTTATTTATTTTCCTGACGATTGGATTTCTTTTCAGTTTACGTTGAAAAAAATTGTAAAAAAAAAGAATAATGTGCAATGTGCAACTTTTCCAGCCACTTTTTGCAGAAAAAATGAAAGTAAATATTTGTATAAAAATTCCTTTGATTTTTTTTTACCTATTTTTGAACTCTTGCGTTTTTGCTCGATGAAAATAATTTCAAAAAAATAAGGCCCGATAGGAGCAAATGAAAAATTACTAGTTAAGCATAAAAGCTTGTTAAACAAAAATCCTTAATCAAATCCGAGAGTTTGGGGTTGAAAAGTTTGCCGTGTCGACTTGGAATATTCCGTATATTCTCGACTGCAGCGGCGAATCAAAGATAAACTGTGTCGAAAGACTAAGAAACGAGACACCTAATAAATCGCGAGGAGCCTAAATCTCGTGGATTCTCGATGGACCTTCAATCCCTTCCCTCCCGTTTATTTATACCGTGCGTGCTCAGAGCGACTAGCAGTTTTTTTTTTTTGGTACAAAAAAATCCCACAAAATACAATGAAAAAGAGCATTATAAAAACGACGTCGAAATCCAACTGACATATACCATTTTTCTCCCTTTTTATTCCCCCCTCCTCTCTCTCTCTCTCTCTCTCTCTTTTCCTCCTTTTCCCCTTATTCTCGGTGGAATGAATATGAGGAATTTCGTATAGAACGAGATTGCACGAGAATGGAAAAGAGTACGTGACCGAGTTGAATCGTGTGTGCTTCTCTCGGGCGTCCTGTTTCTGATGAACAAAACGGCACGGGAACGCGTAGGGTAAAATGGGAGGAAACGCTAATCTACTGTATATAAAGAAGGAGGATCTCTCTCTCTCTCTCTCTCTCTCTCTCCCTCTCTCCCTCTCTCTCTCTCTCTCTCTCTCTCTCTCTCTGTCTCTCTCTCTCTCTCTCTCTCTCTCTCTCTCTCCCTCTCCCTCTCTCTCTCTCTCTCTCTCTCTCTCTCTCTCTCTCTCTCTCTCTCTCTCTCTCTCTCTCTCTCTCTTTTCGCTTGCTCGAATTCCTGCGGGGATTCCCCGCACGCTCTTTGATGCTATTACATCGGAGAGAACTTTTGCTCACGCAAAGGGCACATGCGAATCGTGGAGGAGAGGCAGGAAGGACTAGAGCTTTAAGGATGCGTTTGCCCCTACAGTCCCAGCCAAAATTTTTATCCGATCGAAATTTTCGTACTTTGTGATACAATAAAAATCCGAAAAAATTCAGCAACATTTGGCATGCCATAAACAGTAATTATCGATAATATTATTGCCAAAAAGTTATTAATAAATTGTTTAAACAAATAATTATTCAACCATTTTTCGGTAAATTCTTTTCTTTCTTAAGGAGGTTCATCTGGTACACGATTTTCAATACAGATGTTGATGAAAAAAATCAGAATATAGTTATTAGTATCTAAAAAGTCATCTGTTAAAATTTCAAGTCCCGAGGATACGTTGTTCGTGAGAAATAAATAGAAATGTAATTCCTAAATAACATGGGCTCTTATGGGATTACGTCTATAAATATTTAATTCACAATCATTATAATACAGATTTTGACGGAAATTTAAGAAATTATGAAAAAGTATCTAAGGAATATTTTTAGAGCTTCATAAAATCGATTAGGTACTTGTGAGATTAATAATAAATTAATTAGTCTCGAAAATGCTGATCATTTTGAGGTTAAGCATTGTCAATGACTACGCTAGTCACCGCTTATTTTGAGGTTAAGCATTGCCATTTTTCTTTTGACTCACTCGGTACCAGATGAACCTCCTTAAGGAGTTGAGTCCCTATGAAACTTGTTAATGTTGATTGCTCAATAAATAGCTTCTTAATCGTCGTGAAATTTTTACACGAAGTCTTGAATACTTCATGTAAAAACATACCAAATTTTCAGAATTCTATCATCATTACTTCAACCTCCTTAAGGGTAAAAAAGAAAAATTATGAGAAAATTCTGCAAAATTTGGTACGTTTTTGTATGAAGTAAAAATTTCACAACGATTAGGAAGCTCGTTATTAAATAATTAACATTTTGTTAAAAAATTTTTTTAAACAAATAAAAAAAATATTTATCAATAAACTTCGTTTTGTTTCCGCTGCTTTCAATATATCGTAGATATACAAAAATTTAGAGGTAAAAAAAAACTTATCGCAAAGTTATATCAGTTTCCATAAGACTACATTTAATTTAATTTAATTTGTTAATTTTCATTGTTCGATAACGAGCTTCCTAATCGTCGTGAAATTTACCTCTTAAACACTTCATCCAAAAACATACCAAATTTTCAGAACTTTCTCATCATTTGCGATTTGGGACTCAACATCCTTTCAACAAATCGGATGCGTTAATTTTTCTGAACGCAAATAATTTTTTTCGGAATCTTCGCTCTATTTTGAAATTTTTTAAAAAACATTTTGAAATACAAACAAAAAATTGCCAATTTTATATGTTTTTGCACACGTTTATCGTCGGCTTTGAAAAGTTTCAGAGAAACTGGGCTAAAAAATACATAAATACAGCCATTTTTAAAATACCAAAACGGGAATTTCAAAATAGAAAATTCTGAAAAAATTCATATGCTTTCCAAAAATTTAACGCATTTGATTTGTTGGAGAAAAAAAAGAACTTGTGGAAAAATTGTTGAATAATTATGCGTTTCAAAAATTCATTAATAACTTTTGGGCAATATTATTATTGTTGTTTATGGCATGCCAAATGATGCTAAATTTTTTCAGATTTTTATTGTATCACGAAATACGGAAATTTCAATCATATAAAATTTTTTGCTGTGACGGTAGGGGCAAAGAGCATCCTTAAGAATAGGCGCCGCGTTAAATCGCATAGAAATATTTCCATGGAACATCGACATGTGCACGTACGTGGATTTTGGAAAATTTTCAAATTCTTGGAATCTATGGTGTAGCTTGTTATACCCATTTGCCAAGTCACGACGATAGAGAAGAATTAGAAAAAAAAGCAAATTTTGTAATTTTTTTGTGGCTTCAATATAACTTGTCTTTTTGGCACTTTTCGAGTGTTTCATCACTTTTTTTGACCATATAAAACCTTTTTTTGTATACAAAATTATTGATAATATATGCAAAGTATTCTGAAATGTTTAACACGCTCCGACAAAGGATTTCTAAATTTTAATAAATTTCTAAATTTTATATTTGCCTTCTTCATAAATTTGGAGAATTTGTGGAATAACATAAATCAAATAAAATTGTAAATCCTTAAAAAAAGTCGCGATTATTGCAACTAATTTGTAAAGTGATTATTTTGAGAAGTAGTAGAATATGATTTTTTAAATAAATTTGTTGGGTTCATATGGATAATAATATGTATAAGAAATTAACAAATTCTTTGGCCTTTTTCTTGTTTTAGCCAAAAATTATGCATTTTGAAAAAATGGTAAAAATTACATTTTTTTGCGTTATTATTCTGGTTCCTCCCTCAAGAAATATGTACTTTTTGCACGTAGATTATATGAAAAAATTATGATTTGTCAAGATTCACAGAAAGTATTAAATGCCCCATATGATTTTGCAGAGAAATTGAATTGCTAAAATTCCAAATAAACTTTTCAGGCACGAAATCGAAGGAAATTCGGGACACAATTTATGTATCCAATAAATTGTGGTCTTTTTTCCAACATTGATATGATTTAATATTGCAAAAAAATCAATCAAGATCGGGGTTAAATTATTGCATTTCGAAGCTGGGCAAAGTACGAGAAAGTACTTCAAGTGTAAAGTACCGTAAGTATTGAAGTATCAAGTACCGGCAGTACTTGAAGTACTTGAGATTTAAAGTACTTGAAGTACAAGTACTTAAAAAAACAAGTACCAGGTATCAAGTATTTTTCAAGTTTTCAGGTATATCTCGTAAGTTCTACTACTTAGATTTCATTTCTTATTCTCACTTGATTTTTATTCGAGTACTTTTAGTATCAAAACATATTTTCACCGTGTGAAATACACGGAGATTAGGCTGTGCAATCTGCCTAATTTACGCAGATTGGAACAGAGGTATTTAAACAGAGAAACAAAAATATTTCAAAAATAGCATTGATGATTGTAATTACGATTTATTTTGATACAGGTTTGAATAAGAATAAATAAAGAATATAATACATGGGTTGTTAAAAGTACTCCAACTTCGTGTTCGTCTTCAAAAAACTGTCGTTAGTGACAGTTGATGGACAGTATTGTCCATCCACGTCACGAAATATTATTTTCAATTACATATTCAAAGGCTTTGTACATGCAACCATCAGCGAGACACATTCAAAAGTACTTGATACTTGTACTTGAAAAGTACTTGAAGTACAGCAAAGTATTTGAAATTTTAAGTACAATACTTGAAGTACAGGCCAAAGTACTTGAAAATTTAAGTACAGTACTTGAAGTTCAGGCCAAGTACTTGAAAATTTAAGTACAGGACTTGAAGTACT
Source organism: Alloplasta piceator (assembly GCA_946863875.1). Taxonomy (NCBI): domain Eukaryota; kingdom Metazoa; phylum Arthropoda; class Insecta; order Hymenoptera; family Ichneumonidae; genus Alloplasta; species Alloplasta piceator. The sequence continues at coordinate 19,409,486 of OX333071.1, read as the reverse complement.
TTTAAGTACTTTAAAAGATTTGAAGTACTTGAAAGTATTAGAAAGTACTTCATAAGTACTTCAGGTACTTTCAAAGTATTTGAAATTTTAAGTACAGTACTTGAAGTACAGGCCAAGTACTTAAAAACTTAAGTACAATACTTGGAGTACTTTTCAAGGACTTGAAAATTTACGTACAGTACTTGAAGTACTTTTAAGTACTTCAAAGTATTAGAAAGGACTTTAAGTACTTTATAAGTACCTTAAGTACTTTATAAGTACTTTATAAGCACTTCAAGCACTTTATAAGTACTTCATAAGTACATAAATTTTAAGTACAGTACTTGAAGTACTTTTAAGTACTTTAAAGTATTTGTTGTACTTAAAAGTATTAGAAAGTACTTTAAGTAATTTATAAGCACTTCAAGTACTTTATAAGTATTTCAAGTACTTTCAAAGTATTTGAAATTTTAAGTACCGTACTTAAAGTACAGGCCAAGTACTTGCAAATTTAAGTATAATACTTGAAGTACTTTTGAAGTACTTGAAGTAACTTTTGAAATACTTGAAGTACTTTTTAAGTACTTCAAGTACTGTCCAGCTCTCTTGCATTTATATCATTAAAAGACTTGAATTGATCGCAATTTATTTAATGATGGTTAGTGGAAATGAACTTTTTTTTCCTGGCTGCATTGATATAGTGAGATAGCGATGGAACAGACTATATAATTCATCGTAGCTTTGATAAGCTCTCGGCGCGTTCGATTACGCGTCAAAGGTAAATGGAAAGGAGGAAGGTAGTCTCGTATAGACGCGTAGGGACAGGAAGTACCTGAAACTACACACCGCACTTTTTTTCCTTCTCCTGTTTTTCGTAAAAGGGTCCCATTCCTAAACTCTATTTTTCTCTTCATTTTTGTTTCCTTTTCTTCTCACCGCGTATACAATATATATATATACATAGTTTCCCCCTTTTTCCCTAAAATCATGAACTATACGCTATTTCTATCTCCATCGATTCCGTCTTCTCGTTTTACGCGCACAGATATGCGAGGGTCGCGGGGGCCGAATGCACATTTTTGTGGGATTCTTCGACGGATTCGTTCTCCGATTCCCAGGTGATGGGCTTCCTGGTTTTTTTTTCGTTTTTTTCCCCCATTTCCCCCTGGCTCTCACGCGACACACCGCGAGACGGAAATTCGAGACACTCACGGCGGGGTTTTCTTAGCTCGTGCGAAACCCATATTCCATTACGTATATGTACACATAGATGGATAGATTGTATATATGTTAACGTGTACAAAAAAAAAACGCCGGGGAAAAAAACATTGCATTTGGCTCGCCTTGCCCTTTTGGCAAGGGTGGGCTCTTCTTACTTCAGGAAATATTCGATTTTCAGTCGGATTATTTTTGGTCGCGGTAAATGAAAATATGGACGGTAAATGAGAGAAAAATGACCTTTTGCGTTTTTGAATTGATGATAAATATTTTGGGTTCGAGAGGCCGGTGAAAAAAGTATTTTGAGCTTCGATCGTGATCCAAACATGTTGAAAATGTAAATGTGTATTATTGGAAAATTATAGTGGCGCTAAAAATATTTTAATTATAATTTTTCTATTATATTAATCATATGATATTAAGGTACTAATATTAATAATATTCATTAATAATTGTATTAATGTCTCAGCACTTTTTATCAGATCTGGCTATAAAACTGTTTTTACAATTTTTGTTCCATTACGGAAAAAATGATCAGTGAGAACTACTGAGATTCCCATTAGTTTTTACAGTTTTCCCTATCAACAGCGCCTCCTGGAAGGGCAAACAGTGAAATTTGCATATTTCTATGATACAATATACAGATATCACATATGACATAGTGCATGCCCATCGGACGAATTTTTACAGTGTGGAACAGTAAAATGTACACTATGTGAAACGTTATATTTCTGTTGTACCCGGTGAACTTTTTACACATTTCACATTGTAAAAATTATCGAGGGCCCGTGAAAAAATTTCAGTGTACATTGTAAAAATTGAAAAGAACGTAGTATATTTTGCGGTACGTTTTTTATTTTTCACTGAAAATACTGCAATTTCTAAAATAAATTATAGTCTAGTGAAACGTTTCGATATTTGAATAAATTCCAATTTATTCAAATATTGCAATAAATCGTTATTTATCCTCGCTCAGGCTCATAACTACGAGGGCTTGTACTTGACTAATTAATCGTGAGATCAATTAACGAAGCGAATCTAGTTTAACCTCGCACCCATGAAGAGCACGAGCGTCACCGGAATTCAATGGTGATCTGTTAAGAAAATGTAGTCTTCAGTCCATAGGACTGCTCGACCACAGAACGCGGGTGATGTTCCAACAATTGTATGTCAATTGAGGACGTCGATGTTGGTAATACATCGGACCTTATAGGGGCTCGGTGGCTCTCTCGCTGGCGCGAGAGGGCGCGCCGTCCGGCGCTATCTAGCGGATCTCGGGCGAAATGCAGAGATCGTGGCACGCCGCAGGTCGTCCCGTTACAGTGCGACACTGTAAAAATTAAAATTGACGTTGAATATTTTGCGGCGCGCATTTGATTTTTCACTGGGAACACTGCAATCTCTAATTATGTGCTTTGAACATTCTACAGAGACCATTGTAAATTTTACAGTTCAAACACAGTGGATTTCGTCGTTTCTGCTTGTTATTTCTACTTTGTCATTTTTTTGCGGTGACCATTGCATTTTTTACAGTGTAAATCAGCATTTATAATGGTTTGAAAAGTAGAAACTACATTAAATCCATTAATTTATAATGGACTCCCAGTAAAACGCCTGAATTACAGTTCTGAACCGTATATTCTGCATTGAATTCAGTAATTTTTTAAATATTACACATGAATTGTCACTGATCTTTTTTTTCCGTGATCTTTCGAAAATACAAAAAAAATCAATTTTTATTTTGATTTTTTGAATAATTTATAGAAGGCCCCAAAGTCGAAAATGTCTTGTGCCATGGCCGACAATTAATTTCAGGATTGACCAGTCTGAAATAAAAAAAATAAAAAAGCTTTATGAAGAGGAAGGTTTTTTACACAATAATTTACCACCGTTAATGAAAAATCGATTTAGAAAAAATGGCGGATGTTTGAAATGAAAATGAAGAATTGAATTTTTCACAATTTATTTTAAACATCCGCCATTTTTTTAAAAATCTATTTTTCATTAACAGTGGTAAATTGTTGTGTAAGGAACCTTCCTCTTTAAAATGCTTTTTTATTTTTTTGTTTCACAAGACATTTTCGATTTTGGCACCTTCTAAAAGTTATTCAAAGACTCAAAATAAAAAACATTTTTTTTTGTATTTTCGAAGGATGAAACAATGTCGTAAAAACAGTTTTATAGCCATATCTGATAAAGGAGCTAAGAAAAAAATCTTAATTTGCTTTTTTTTGGCCTTCGAAAGTAGATTATAGTACTTTAATCATTTTACGGTATAAAAATTATAAAACCTCTCTAGATGGGCTTATTATCGGATACAGTTGTTCCAAGAGTCTTGATTCAAAGAACAATTGTTTAAAAATATTTTCTGGACTTATAAAAGGTAAAAAGTAAATAAAAAATCAATGTACCTCCGAAGTCACTAGTAAAAACCAAAAGTTACACCACAAACCTCCAAAAACAACTTCGAGAGATGGAAGAAAAGGGTTGAGCAAATATTTTCCTTGTTATCCGTTCCTTAATCGATGTTTCGTCGTTTCCAATTCCAACAATCCGATTACTCGTGTCGAAAATAAGAAAAAAAATATATCCATGGATATTCATCGGTGTTTCCATGTACTTGTAAAAGCGTGCGGTCGCCATTTGTTCCTCTCGTT